>MNCI01015561.1:670056-689297 GCA_015680685.1 Gnetum montanum
AAAAAGGAAATAGCACAAGAACACAGAGAGTTACGTGGTTCGGGCCCCTTTTACCCTACTTCCACAACAATGCTGATCTGCCTTCTATTCTTCTCAAATCTTAAGGACACAAGCCATCCTTGCAACTTTTCAAATACATAATCTGTTATTCCAACAGACCTCAGATCAACACCAACAAGACTCACGTCTCCAAGGTAAAACATTGATACAATGCTTTCACTTTGAAGCACACACTAAAGGCTCCCCCAAGCCTTCTATTTATGAAGAAACATGAGGACCAAACCCCAATCCTCATACATGTGGGATAAAACACATCCCCACATTAAATGCAACATAAAAGGAAATACAACAATTAATGTATTTGGCTTCATTTTTCCAACACCATCATGTACACATACTCTATCATACTGCCATGGTCTTCAAGGTAAAAGATGGTACACACACATATTGACAATATCACACCATGCCATATCTTTATAGTTGCTATCAATTGAGAAAGAAGCAAGATGCCTTTTGGAAACATCTACCTTCTTCCCTTCAGCCATGCAATAAGGATTGGGATGTTTTCTCTAGTTATTCGCAATTTTGTAATAGCTTCCTTGGATACAACATCTCACTTGTTTGTCCATCATTAACTAGATTGCAAACTTTGCCATTGATGGTGCATGTTGTATGGAAGATGTTATGAAGCCAGTCTTCCCAAGATTCATCCTTGGGTGAGAAATAGACTATCCTTGAAGAACTATGGCTTCTTTGTCAACATAAACAATTTCATATTCTTGTGTAAGAAAACATGCCTTCTTGGTGGATTGAAGGATGTTTCCCTTTGGAACGGGGGCCGAAGGAGCGTGGAGATCCTTTGTGGTTCCATGCTATCTTAACCATGATGACCAACAAGGAGAACTACATGGCCTTGATTCTACGGTGGTCGCAAATATGTAGGCAGCTTGGGTTGGATAATCTAGGTGTAGTGCCATGTTGATCCTTGTACTAGATTGTGAGGGATTTGGCGGTGAGGCAACCCCTTGGAGATACATTGTAGCCGCTACCGATGATGTTTATAAAAGTTGATTGAGTACTTATGTGTTATACTTGATGTGATATTATAGACACTTTCGATCTTTATGTATATAATGCACTAGGTGTGCCTCCCATCTACCGATTGATGATGATCATGTATTATGCTATTCATGCATGATCAGTGAATACTAAGGCATAGTCCATCTTGAGCATGCTTTGGGTTACACATTGAATTGAGACTCAAGGGTGGTGTTGAACGGTACTTTTCTAGAGTAGGATCGTTACATTTGGTATTGGAGCCATGAGGTGTGCATTGCAAGCGCGGTTCGTGGCTCGTTGCTTGATTGTTCATGAGACATGGCACTGGGGAAGAAGAGCAAGAGGAGCTTCAATGCAAATGATGCTCCTACTGACTTCAACCCTCATGATGATGTGCAAGATCGTGTGCATGATGAAGCACCAAATGTGTTTCCAAAACTTGAGAATTTAAGTGACAGTGATGAGGTGCCCCTTAGAGAGCCAGACTCTCTTGGGAAGGCACAATAGCTGTGGAAATAGCTTTTGGATGTGGATAATGTGATCCTTAGTGATCTTCCCATTGTTGATAAGGTCAAAATGGTACATGACGTTGTGGACAAGTTGGATGTTCCTTTCCTTTGGGAGCTTAACTCAGGAATAAAGTACAAGCTTACTTTCGCCCAATATCATGAACTCCGAAGTTGTGTGGAACATATAGGAGATGTGGTGGATAATGTCAAGGTCTCAATGGATGACATCCTCGAAAGGATGATCACCTTGGAAAGATAGGTAGGAAAACTTGGAACAAGGAATGAGAACCTTGAAAATCAGTTGGCAATTCAGGCAAAAGCTATGGCATTTAATTCTAGGTGGTTAGCCCATAAATTTTGAGCAAAAGAGCCCAAGATGTATAAGGGTGAACGTGATGATAAACTCTTGGATACCTTCATCTTTGAGATGGAGCATTTATTGAAAATGAATGAATATCTTGAAGACATGGAAATCGATATTGCCATGTAGTTCTTGGGTGGGGTTGCTTAGACTTGGTTGCTTGATTTTGTCTATGAAATGAAGGTTGGAATGAATCATTGGCCAATGGATACTTGGAGTGACTTGAAGGCTGCTCTCATCGAGAACTTCCATCCAGGCACCTCTGTCGATCAAGCTTGGGTGAAGTTGAGAGCACTCCCATAGATTGGCAAGTTGGAGGACTACCTACGAGAATACCAAGAGATTATCTTATAGATCTTTGTAATGGATGAGGAAACAAAGTTTCGTCTCTTCCTCAATGGACTCAAACTATGGGTCCAACAGGAGATCAAATCTTGTAAAATCACTGAATACAGGGATCCAATGGAATTGGCCACTAGTTTAGTAGTTGATATGAAGGCCCTAAAGCTAGAGAAGGGTGGGGCCGAGGTAGTACCTCATGGTAAGAGGTCAAGTGGTGGATCAAATAGGTTAGGAGGCAAGAATTTTGGAGGTGGTTTTTGGGGCCCTTGTCCTTTCAATACCTTTGGTTCCCAGACATCCTACAAAGGTTTTGGAAAGCGACGGGCACTTGAAGGTCATGACCAATTGGAGAGAAGCATCCACACTTTGGAGGATCCATGAATAATCCTCTAAAGAATTCAAACATCCAATGTTTCATTTGTTTGAGAAACCATGTTACTCAAAACTGCCCTAGACATCCAAATCGATGACTTGCTGGAAGGGGTATGAATGAACTTGTTGGAAAGACTACAAATGGTGAACATTGATTGAATGCCCTTGTCTGTCAGCCACGAGCTAGATTGCAGGTGATTGAGGTTAATGATCAGGGTTAAGAGATGGGTTCTTTGGGGATGATTGAGAAAATCTCCCAAAGTTTAGAAAACATCAGGGAAAACCTTTGAGATGTTCAACCGATGCAAGAGCCTAGCTTGCACTTAGTTCAAATGGTTCTGATTTAGTTTCCAGTGAAGATGGTGGATGCTTTGGTTGACATAGGAGCTAGCCACAACTTTCTCTCACTTGGGATGGCTCGTAACCTTAACTTGTAAATACATCCAGCCATGGCATCTTGTAAGTTAGCCAAGTTCTGCCCTATCAGATGCATTAGAGTGGTGAAAGATGTGATAGTATAGATCCAATGATGGAGTGGAAAATTGGATTTCTCGATCTTGGACATTGACTCCTTTCAAGTCATTCTTGGTCAGAAATTCTTCAAAAGGGCAAAAGTGGTAGTTGTCTTGTATATGAATGCCCTTTATATCACACATGAGGATGCACCATATTTGGTGAAAACCTCTACCCTAGAGGAGTCTACCACTAATCGGGATGTTCAGATTGTTTCACCTATGATCATGAAGAGGATCGTTTGGGATCTAACATAGCAGATGTTCCTGATTGTGCTTAGGGAGGTTGGAGATGAAGGTCTTGTATGGGAAAATGTAAGAGCAGAAGGAGTATTGGAGAGATACAAAGATTTAATGCCAAAGGAGTTACTTGGTGTACTACCTAATCAACGGGTGGTCGATTATAAAATTGAGTTGTTGCCTAGGATTGCTCCCCCTGGGCAACAACCTTACATGATGTTTGCACTTGAATTGGTAGAGCTCAAGAGGCAATTACAAGGTCTGGTTGATAAAGGATACATATGATTCCCTTATGGTGGTCCTGTGCTATTCGCTAAGAAGGAGGATGGGTTGTTGAGGTTGTGTTGTGTTTATAAGCTATTTAACAAGTACATTGTTAAGAATAGGTATCAAGTGCTACTGGTCTTGGACCTATTCGATCAGCTAGCAGGAGCTCGAGTTTTCTCTCGCTTGGATCTTCGCTAGGACTATTACCAGGTATAAGTCACAGATGGCAATGAAGAGAAGACGACATGTGTCACTTGCTACGGATCGTACGAGTGGATGGTCATGCCTTTTGTTTTATGTAGTGCCCCAGCCACCTTCTACACCATTATGAACTAGGTGTTTTGCCCATTTCTAGATGAGTTTGTGGTGGTGTATGTAGACGACATTTTGGTTTACTCCTGTTCAATGAGCAAACACATTGAACATTTAGATTTGGTGTTCTCAAAATTACAAGAGCAGAAATTGTTCCTCAAAAAGGAGAAGTGTGAGTTTGCAAAACCAGAGTTGAAATTTCTAGGCCACATTGTTGGTGGTGGCAAGGTTAGCCTTGATCCCAAGAAGGTAGAAGCCATTGCTGCTTGGCCTACCACAAAGGATGTACATTAGTTATGGCAGTTTTTGGGTTTGGCGAGTTACTATTGAAGATTTGTTTGAGGATTCTTAGGTGTGATTGCTACTTTGACAAGCTTCCAAAAGAAGGATGTTGCATGGAATTGGAGTCCTCAATGCCAGGAAGCTTTTGATAAGATCAGGTTGGCCCTCATGACTCATCTTGTATTAGCTCTTCCTGACTTTTTGAAGGCTTTCGAAGTTCATACAGATGCTTTGGATAAGGTGATTGGTGGGGTTCTTTTGCAAGACCATCATCTGCTGGCTTTTGAGTCAAAGAAGCTAAATTAAACTGAATAGTTATGGCCGGTGCATGAAAAGGAAACTATTTGTTGGGTGGGCCTGTGGTGGTAAAGACGGACAAGATTGCCACGAGCTACCTTTTGAATCAAACTAGCTGAAGCTGAAGCAAGCTTGATGGTTGGGCATGTTACAAGAGTTTGACCTTCAGTTTGTTTATCTGCCAGGAAGGGATAATGTGGTGGCAGATGCATTAAGTAGGTGTCCAGACATAAATGCAATTGAGGTAGTGGGGCAACCTAATTGCTCAAGGGTGACAATTGACCATGAGCCCTTACGAGATATAAAAGTGGGATTGCAACATGATCAACATGCCTAGGCATTGCTGAAGCTAGCACATGATGGAACTGATTCAAATTTTAGTGAGATTGATTGCCTACTCTTTTCCAAGGGAACACAATTTTATGTTCCACAATGGGATACTTTGCATCACAAGATTATTGGTGAGTGCCATAGCATTCTCTAGGTAGGACATCTGGGGCATAAATGTACAATGGCATTGGTTGAGAAATAGTTCTATTGGCCAAATTTGGGGATGGATGTTGCAAACTTTGTGCGAAGCTATCTCATTTGTCAATAGGACAAGAGCTTGAATGAGAAGCTAGGCGGGCTGCTTCATCTAGTGGAGATTCCAAAGTTGCCATGGATAACAGTCTCCATGGATTTCATCTTAGGACTTTCCACAATACAAGGATATTCCAGCATCCTTGTAGTTGTGGACAAGTTCTCCAAATATGCCATCTTCATTCCTTGCCCTACCCCCTTGCATGGTTGAGGGTGCACCAAACCTGTTCTTTGGCAATGGTATTTGATACTTTGACATGTTGTCAAGTATCATCTTGGATCATGACTCTTGGTTCATAGGTGATTTTTGGCGGAAATTGTTTTAGATGTTTAGGATGAAGCCGTGAATGTCCTTTATGTATCATCTGCAAACGAATGGGCAGATAGAAAGGGTTAACCGGAAGTTTTACGACATTTCATTTGGTTTGATCAAACGAATTGGGTGCCTTTGCTTCCGATAGCTCAGTTTAGCTACAACATCAAATTCCTCAACCACAGGTTTCTCTCTAGCAGAGTTAGCCTTGTGTAGGCAACCATTAGTTCCTCAACTAGTGGCAACCTCCCATTGGGGGTTGAATCCCTCAACAGATGACTTCATCAAGTCTTGGGCTGATCGCATCGAAGTTGCTCATGCTTATCTCAAAAGCTCAGTGCAGCACATGAAAAAGTATGTCGATAACAAAAAGAGACCGATGCAGTTTGCAGTTGGTGATTGGGCATTACTAAAAATGGATCATGTGGGGGTAGATTAGGCCAAAGAAAGGGGCCAGCTAGAAGTTTCTTAGGCATTATGATGGACCTTTTAAGGTCATTGCTTAGGTCACTTTGGTTGCTTACAAATTACAACTACCTACGCATGTACCATCCAGTGTCTTATGTGTCCATGCTTATAAAGTTCAATCTTGGGGACATAGATCCTTCCACATTGAGGTCAAGGGGACCTTTGCATATTGAGGCCATTAAAGGACAATGGATTCACTCCATTGTCAATATGTGCACCACAGGATGTGCTCTAGATCAAAAGGTAGAATTTCTTGTGCATTGGCATGGTATGTCCTTGGAGGAGGACACATGGGAGGAATGGAAAACCCTCCGGAACAAGTAGACTTTCATTGCGAATTGCTATGCGGAAAACAACATTGATTTGCCATTGTGGATGTACATGGGTGGCTGGCCAGAGGCATCCATGAGATGATGGGAGTTATAGTGCTGGGAGCTGGTGAAAAAAATGGGAGTCATATTTGAGACATACCACTTTTTGAGAGGTGGAGAATGTGTCTCCCCTTTTAGTTATGAAGTGGGTGATATGCCACAGTGGGGCTAGATCCTAGAGATTCTTGCACATACTAGTGAAAGGCTATCCTTAGTTATGGGGAGTGGTTCCCCCAAGGTATGTGTAGCCTCCCCTTGGATGCAGCGGATTGACTCTAGTCTCTTGTTTCACAATAACAGATAGAGGAATGGCTCACATGTTAGGCGAGTAGATATTGCACTAGGTGGATAGGTTGGTAGAGTTTGCATGCAAAGGGGCAAACCGCTTCTTCCTCAACCTAGATTGCGTGAACTTCTCTAAGCCTCTATTGGATGTTAGGATGAGTTCAACATTTTGGCCTTACGGTTGACAACCCTAGCTGTTGGACCTTCTTATCTATAATTGTCAGATGGGCTTCTACAAGTTCAAGGACACTCGATATCCATTTGGGACTCTCCACATTTGAAACAACGTATGCTCCAAGGACATCGCTTCTTTCAAGTAGGGGAGAGTGTAAGAAAACATGCCTGGTTGGTGGATTGAAGGTTGTTTCCCTTCAGAACGGGGGCTAGAGGAGTGTGGAGATCCTTTGTGCTTCCATGCTATCTTAACCATCATGACCACCAAGGAGAACTACATGGCCCTGATTTTGCGGTGGTCGTAGATATGTAGGCAACCTAGGTTGGATAATCCAAGTGCAGTACCATGCTGATCCTTGTACCATATTGTGAGGGATTTGGGGGTGAGGCAACACCTTGGAGATACATTGTAGTCGCTACTGATGATGTCTACAAGGGCTGATTGATTACTTATGTGTTATACTTGATGGGACATTATAGACACTTCTGATACTTATGTATATGGTGCACCAGTTGCGCCTCCCATCTACTGATTGATGACAATTGTATATTATGCTGTGCATGCAGGATCAGTAAATACTAAGGTGTACTCCATTTAGAGAATACTATGGGTGACACACACTGAATTGAGACTTAAGGGTGGTGCTGAATGGTACTTTTCCAGAGCAGGACCGTTACATCTTGCACACTGCCCACACTGCCACCATAGTCATCAACCACAGGTGGAGCATAATTAATGTGAACACCCCTACTGATACTTTCTTCAACTAAAACCTGCTTCTCTTTTCTTCCGGAATATTGTTTACACTTGTTGGCCCACTGTCTTATCTTCACCAAACTTAACACATCTAATTCCTTACAAACTACTTCCTTATGTAGGTTTAGAATTTCCAGGCTGGTTATTGTTCTTAGCAGGTTGTGTTGGGACTGATTTCTGTGTAGGAAATCTACCTTGGCTATGACATGATAGCTGTATACCTGAACTAACAAGTGCAGGGTCACATCCCAGCTGCTTCTTCGACTCAAAAACTTGTTGGCATGTCTCAAACATGCCTCAACAATCATACAAGACCAATATAAGTTGCTGATTTTGCCACAAACAGTCTTACCAATTGCTCTTCCTGGGAGTCATGAGAACACAATATGAGATCAGAAATTTGGGTTCTGATAGAAACTGGCACGGGTTAGAAGCATAAACAATTTGAGTCAAATATAGCAAATCTAGTTAGCCTGCATGTGAATGCAAAATCAAAAGCAAGGATAAAGAATGAGAAAACAATTTTACAATTCTCAATTATGAGGGAAAAAGAACTTGGGAATATTATCATAACTGCTTTCAAATTCCCAAGATTCCTAATTAAACCAAGATTATTTTCTAAAGCAAGATTCCCAAGTAAAAATAGTATGAATTCCAAAAACAACCAGAATTCACAAGTTCTAAGATAGCTATAAACATCTTTTTAAATGCCAATGGTTAAAAGAAAATGCCCAAAAGGGGTAGTATCTCCATTTTCTTAAAGAAATGCCCGGATGACACAGTAGTTACAGTTGGATTTGAAATGCTTCTGGATCATAACTTATGGCAATATGCTTCAGAAGATTTCTAAGTTCATGATACTTCTGTGGATAATTTGCACTGCATCGATATGTTCTCAAATAAAGTCTAAATTGATGGAATTTGCTAATTTCCTTGTATGGTAATCATTTAAGAAACTGACAAATTAGATGTTTTTACCTAAAGTTTATGATAAAATTTTTTGCTGCAGAATAATCTACATATAGGTGCTTACTCTGAGTTTATTTTGGGTAGGAGGGGCAAGAACTGACGGACGTTAGAGATACAAATCAAAGACTTTCTAGCCTAATCCTTATCCAACTCTTGTTTAAAAGTCAGGGAACTTGCTGACCTGCTAGATGTCTGGCCCATGGGGACTAATAAGAATATTTTTAAAACAAATAACCTTGATTAGGTTCGGTATAAGTATGTGATAAAGTTCCAGGTTTTCATGAAATTTCAATATGTCTACTTTCAAAGCACCTTCAAATTTTATATGTTCCGGTTAGGAACAAATGCCTGGATATTGCAAAGCTTCACGACCAATTTAATTATCTTCTGTTTTCATTGTTTTCTTATTTCATGTGATAAAGTTCTAAACCAGCTTTGTTCAAATTCACTTTTCAAAATTATGGACTAGTTCTTTTGAAATACATGTAGCACCATCATACGAGCCAACTCCACCATAGTGATAAGGGTGCATTGTACAATATTTTTTATTCTTTCATGATGTGGATCATTTTGTTTTAGCATAGCAGCATTATAATATTTGAGTAAGTGATTGTTTTATTGCATCGGAGCCTGTTTTGTTGGGACAAGGCTAGGATAATGATGATTATTATTTTATTGCTATCTACTCTTAAAGGAAAATTTCTTTATTTCATGAATTTAAAATTGTTGGTTTGTATTTAGCGTTTTGTGATTTTGTTTTTAAATCAGTGAAATTAAAATAATCATGAAAAGGCCGAAATGTTGTGATTTCTAACTTCTTGCCAAACTAATGAATATGAAAAGATTGAAAAAAACATAACATTGAAACACTAAAGATAAAACTTTGTTCAACTTAAAAGTCAATGCTTGGATTTCGTCTTTTGTTTTTCATTTTTTTTTAATCAAACATTCTACGTTCAAATATGTTTTGACTAATACATCATTGTTAAAGAAGGCTCAGAGGATTTTTCGTTACGATGGTAAAATAGTTATATTAAGATTTAGCCATAGCTCACCACGTGATTTACAACATAAGCAATTCCTCTGTTTAACTTCTTTTTCCTGCTGCATTTTGGTCTCCTTCAATCAAAGGAATTTCACCTTCACAGGAAAAACATAAATCCCTTTGGTTCCATAAGCCATCCATATATCTGTTGGTACCTGCTAGCACATGCTTCCTGTAACATTCTGTTCCTGGTTTGAGGTGAATTTGTGATTATAAATTGTAATAATGTATGAAACCCTCTTTAAGTGAGGAGATGCTTTTCTATGAAAGGATGTCATTATTCATGACACCCTTTGGGGGTTTGGCTTGTAGCATTTAATGCTGGTAACTCAGAGGTCGTGCCAACATGGAGTTGCAGAGCTAGTAAATGGCAAGTGACATGAGCTAGATGAAGTGGGAAAAGAAGAGATTGATCACTTATTCAGTTGTAATGGCCTAATCATGGTGGCAGTATTGGATTGCCTTGAAAGGTCTTGGTATCATAGGGAGATAACACTAGCGTCACCACCTTACCAATAAGTTTTCTGTTACTTTTCTCATTAATAAATTTCTGTTTCATTCTTTATTTGTTATTTCTCTTAAGCATGGATTATAAGCTGTTGCATTAATTGAGTTCATACAATTAAAGCCAAGATATCTGGGAATGGGATGTCACAAGTGGTATTAGAGCAGTACTATGATTTTAAACAAAGATAAGATTCCCCAAAGATAAGCCATTGCTGCAAATGATTTAATTAGGATAAAAGTCATCAATAGTACAATTATTTAAGAGGAAAAATAGAAAATAAGAAGATGAGATAAGTTAAGTAATTAAGGTAAGTGCATGGTACTGGTGGGTTAGCTCATTCTTGGAATGAACATTGAAGCGCTCACTGCACTTACTCCCCCTTGACCTCCTGTTATAAAATTTCCGAAAGTTTCTTCTATAATCTCATAATCATAGAAAAAGGGTCTTACGCTCATATTCAATATGCTAGCAGAAGTACCAAACAATAGAAGTGTTACGAAAAAAACTATTCAATGAATAATGTTACCAGAAATTCCTTTAGTTTCCACTCAAATAACAAAACCATTAATTATATGATTAAACACAGAAAAAAAATCATTGGCTTATTGAATTCTTTATCAAGCCATGAAATAGATTCAATATGGTTTGGGGTAGGTGGTCTAATTCTAGTTTAGATAGCTCACCAACGACTAAAGTCGGTGTGTGAGATCGATGCATTGTCAGTTACATGTTGAGACAAGAGGAGTTCCGTCTATCTAGGGTGCACCTGCTGCTATCATATCTTTCTTGCTGCATCTAGTCAGTTAAATAGAATTCCCCCAATCGTATTGTTCTACTTGGATACTTGTGCAAGATGGTAGCTTTAACTAAGGCTAATGGCGGGGCTGCTGCCCTTCCTTCCCCAGCCCTTTGAAACCATGTGACCAACGAATATGTTTCCAGGAGATAGCGCAAGAAGCAAGATGGAGCCACACAGATGCCATGCCAAAACACCATACTAATCTGATTCTCCTTAGCTGTGATGGAAATAGTACAGTGCCTAGCTTGGCTCTGATTGGCAGGTTGTAACCAGTCATACTCTAATGTTTCTGTTGATAGGTTTGTCCAAGCTGGTGCACGTGTCTATATTAGTGTGGTTTCCAATGGGCTCTTTCTCAAGTTAAGTTCTATATTATTACGATCGCATCACATCACTTCACTCACGCTGATCTTGCTTACAGTAGGGGCAAAGGGATTTTCCAGTGGTTGGAAGCCAATTTCACTAGAAATTTGTGGATACATACATAAATCATATACATATACATGCTTTTTCGATAATCAGATCACATCAACCAAATGGGTAGCTATAGCCAACTGGGTAGCTCATGATATGGGTAGGGTAAATTCTAGTAATCATAGTAATCTGAGTGTCATTCTCCGGTAGAAGGGATGTATCATATTTGTGAAGTACACCCTTTACATGATTAACCAAAAAGGTGTGCTCCTTAACAAAATCTTTGAATTTTTTTAATAGCTAAATCAAAGAAAGTAATTCTTGGCACAACAGAGCACAATGATCAAGAGCCTTCTCTTCAGCTGAGCGTGTGCCTTCTAACTCCTTCTAACTGAGTTATCTGAATCTTGGAAGCTTCATATTGATATTTAGCACTCTCCATGTTGTTTTGAGAAAAAAGGAAATAATGATATTAGTATCACGTAAAAAAAAGGATGAGAAAGACCAAGGTAGGAAAAGAAATCATGGCTAGTTACCTCAAGGTTCTTTTTTTCCAATTCCACGATGTTTTGAGACTAAAGTAGATGCCTCACATAAGAATGCAAACTTTCTAACTCCCTCAAGATCTTTTTGAAAGGTTGACATTGTTCTAGATAGTCATCACTGATGGGATGATGCAGTGAAACTTCCAAACCCCATATATGGCTGAAATCTTGGACAAAGTCACATCAGTTTTTGAATGGATGACAAAGATTTGCTTTTTTTGACATGAGAAACACTCATTTGTATTTGTTCCCCCAGAAGATTGAGGTTTTGAAGTTCCTCCTCTAGGGCACAAGCCAATTGGCAAAGGGATGACAATAGTTTATTAGGCTCCATTGATGTCTTTGACAAAATTTTAAATCTGATGTGAGTATTGTGAGGGGAGTTTAGTACATTTGTAGAAGGGGAGGGACTATGATATCTGTGCCAGGACTGGTTGGATATATGTGGAGGAAGTTCACCACGAGGAGAGAAACCTTTAGGAGTTAGTGTCTCTTTGGTGGGTTCTTCCATACTCTTTTCTAAGTTGTCCCTTGCCCGTATGTTCTCTTGGAGGAATTTTATTCCATAGGAAGCTTGAAGGAAATAATTAAGTAATAAGAAACCATTAATAAAATAGTAAATAATTTTAAAAAGATAAAAAGAGGAGAGCAATTTATACCGTTGTTTGCGATTGAGATTCATCCCTTCTGCAAGTTGGAGATTAAATTCTTCTACCTGAGCTAGTTGGTTGGGATGTTAGAACTAAAATATCAATGGTAAAAATCATATACATAAACTAAAATAAATACAAAAAAATAGAGAGATATATACCTTATAGAGTGGTCAGGAACCTTGGAAATCATTGTTATCCTTCATAGAAGGATCCACAATAGGATTGGCTTGGGTAGGTTCGATTTCAATGTGTGGGTGTGTTCCTAACAAACATAGTAAAATATACTATCAACAAAAAGCTTACAAAATGTAAAAGTAAAAAAATTACCATATAGGAAGGTCCATTGACTTCACCATTGCCCTTAGGATTCTGACGTTGGTTTAGAATACTTCAACCATGCTCAAGACCTAGGAGTTAGCATTAGCTTTGGGATAGTAAAGGATTTCCCTGTAAATTACCTGGTATAGGAAGCACCTCTTTGTAATGATAGAAAACACCTTTATGATAACACATAATTAGTGAGATAAAGGAGTAGAGAATAGAAAGTGTATTAGAAGTATTGGGATATATGGAATTAAGGAAATAAAATAGTATTCTTTGAGCGATAGAGACCAATTATATCACTCACCTTGTTTTGAATTGTGTAAAATATAAATAGGGTGTGCTCTAATTTTCATTGTATCTTTTCACCAAAATAACTTACCAATAAGTAGGTAACAAAGATAAAATTTGTTGACATCATTAAAATGTTCCTTCAAAGACCCACGAGGAGGAATTTGCTTGATATTGTCATAAGAAGATAACTAGCGGAAGTAAAACCTACAGGCATTACATGATTGGGAATTATTTGTGGTATGATTCTTGCCTTAATGAAAGCCAAAGTATTCCCTAAGAATAGATGGTATTAAACAGCTTGGAGAACTTAAATAACGACAATAAATGTGACTCCAACTATCCAAGTAGTGTAGACAACCATTCATATCCAGATCAGGGAAAAATAATAAGTCAGATAGGACGGAAGACTGGATATATGTATAAGTAGGATAATTCCAAAGCGTAGAAACTTAAGCATGAATCTCTACAAGGCGATTCTGCCACCAAGTTAAAAAGGTAAATTAAGTACCTAGTTGCTGAACAGTTTTGGATGCTAAAGCCATGGTCATGAAATGAACATGATTGTTGATCAGCAAGCCAATCCAAGAATCTTGAATCACAGAAGAAATAATAGCAGGAAGGCTGGTTGTAATATGGTGTGTATATGAAGTTGTAGAAGTAGGGCTACTTATATGGCAGTTTAGCATTAGTTTCAGTTAGAATATTGCACATAGAAGTTAGAATATTGTACATCCAACTAACAGATGTGACTAGTAGGGGAAAAAATTGAACTATGGACGATTTACTAGTTCTGGCTATGTTAATAGGAGTTAACAGTTCTATGAGGTAGAGCTCAAATAGAGCTTTTCAACAATATCAATTTTGCGATAATCAGAGTCATGTCTATGAGATATCACGATCTGAAGTTTTTCAAGATTTGTGATATGTAAATTTTAAGTCCAGTGACCTGCTGATTAGGAAATTGAAACTCAAGTCTCTTGAGCTAACCACCAACCACATTTTGTTGGTTGTATATGTAATGGTGCCGTTTGCTATATATTTCTAATAATATGAAAAATATTAAAAAAATTTTAAGAAACGAACTTTTCTTTTTTAAAATTATTTACTATTTTATTAATGTTGCTTATTACTTAATTATTTCCTTCAGGCTTTCTATGAAATACAATTCCTACAGGAGAAAGAGTAGAGAAGAGGCTATCAAAGAGACACCGATTCCCAAAGGTTCCTCTCCTCACGGTGAACTTCTTCCTCCATGTGTACTCCTATCCCTATCCTAACTAGTCCTGGTGTAGTTGTTAGAGTGCCTCCCTTTTTAGTATTCACGTGCTTAACTACCTTCACAAAATCTGAAATGTTGTCAAAGACATTAGTGTAACCTATTGACACTACTGTCATTGTAAATACCCATTTGTCTTTTGCAGGACTGGGTACAGAAGAGTGTTTTTAGTGTCCAATGGGAGCAAATCTAGCAAATCTTTGTCAACTGTTCAAACAATCGATGTGACTTTGCCCAAGATTCTGGCCATATACAGGGTGGAGAAATTTCCCTACCCTGCATCATTGTATCAATGATGACTATTTGGAACAGTGGTAACCATTCAAAAAGATTATTGGGAGTTAGAAGGCTTGTATGCTTATGGTAGGCATCTAGTTGACACTCTAAACATCATAGAATTTGCGAAAAATGGCCTTGAGGTAATTACCCATGCTTTCTTTCATAGTTTGTTCTTTCTCATCTTTTATTTTAATGTGATAGTGATATCATTATTTCCTTTTTTTTTCTCTCAAAACGATATTGAGAATGCTAAATATTAATACAATACTTATAAGGTTCGGATAACTCAGAAGTTATCATTAAGGAGTTAGAAGATGCAGGTGCATGCACGAGAAAAAGTGCTGATCATTGCACCATGCTCTGCTGTGAATTGATTTCTTGTATTTAGCTATTTAAAAAGCCCAATGCTTCTGCCGAGGAACGCACCTTTTTGGTTAATCATATAAAGGGTGTACTTCACAAATACGAGGCACCTTTATAGCTTAACTTGTGTCATCTTCGTGTTTTTGATTTTTCCTCTTAAGTAATTTTATCGTAATTAAATCATTTGCAGCAGCAGTTTATTTTTGTGCAATCTTATCTCTGTTCAAAATTGTAATACCGCCCTAATACAACTTGTGACCACTATTTTGCCAATGGATTCAACAAGTTTCATTTGACATCATGTTGATGAGATAATCCCATAACATCATAATTTTAGTTTAGCAGATTTGTTAAAAACCTTCTGTGAATGTGCCTCGACTTGAGCCATAATGTTCCATGCTCTACCGCCTTTGAAGTTTCATCTGGGATTTGGTGAAATGTTATCTAAAATGTTCCCTAAAAATTGGCCAAATCCAATTTCTGTTTTATCTTTCTAAGGCAAACATAGGCAACCCCATTTTGTTGGGTCAAGTCTAGGATGATGATGATCTTTCTCAGGCAAACAAGACCATAAAAAGCAGACCACTGGTAAGTAGTCACCGGCTTCTCATGTACTTGAAACATTTTAATTTTTTCGACTTTTTTTGCACAAGGAATAAAATGGTTCATGTTTTTAAACACTTTGAATTATCTGTGGTTCTTTCTTACTCTAGAATGCTTCTTTATAGCTGGTAACTAGCCAATATCTCAATATATGCATTCATTTTTGCATTATTTGAAACTGACGTGTATTCTGATATATCATAGTTTTTGTTTGTATGTTAGCAAATTAGCAGATTGCCTTTTGATTTCTAAATGATGCATTAACATTCCCTGTTAGATGTGTAACATAACTTTAACTATGCAATATTATGCAAGTTTTGAAGAACTATGCAAGAAAAGTTTCTTATAATGGCATACTCTTTCTTTTCGTTTTGCAGACTGGTTTTACAATGGAAGAAATTTTTAGGAAGTATATTCGTTACGCTCTAAATGAGAAGCCATTTGATGCTAATTTGGTGTCAGACCTAATCCATCTCAGAAATTCTTCAATGCTAGATGACGCTCAGGTATCAGAGGTTCTGAATGAGATTTCAAGACGCATTGTAAAGGACAAAGGTAACGCAAATTTTCACTGTTTAAAAATTATTGTTCTTAAGAAATTTGAAGCTTTAATAGGTGATTGTAAAATGCAATGCTTTGCTTAGTTTATCTGCTACCTCCTTACTCAGATTACAAGTGAGGATTGAACCATGTTGTCTTTTCTCCTATATAGTGGCATGCTGTTTCATTTTGCTGGACATTTTCAGCAATTGTTCTGGAAAATAGTAAATGATGATTGCCTATTGGCTATTGCTGGATGCACAGAACAATTTCTTGGAATCTTAAGACACCAATAAAGAATCTCAATCATGATCCATCACATATGCAACCAATCTTAGGAAAATAGCAAGCAAACCAGAATAGTCACCCCTGTGCCAATCCATTTCTAACTTCAATCTATATCAATGATGTTTTACATAGTGCTTGATTGCCGATATGTCATTTAATTGCCAGTTGGACTTTTATAACGAGCTGGTTTGACTTGCGTTTCAAACCTTTCCAATTTTTTCTGATTTTTCACGATTAATGGCATAAACCAAAGAAGAATACAAATATACAATTAGAAAAAACAATGGAACAAACAAAGAAAACAACCTTAATATAATCTGGCACCAAGCTGAAAACATAGTGTTTTATTGTACCAACTTGTTAAAACATTTTACAAATCATATCTATTTTGCTGGTCGTAGTTGTTGAGATTGCAAATTATGATTTATGATTATAATGGTATTGCAGCTCGTGTTGCAGGTTTTAAGGCTTGTTAATAGATTGGAAAGTGGGACTTCTGCTTTCTCAAGGAATAAAAAGGAAAAAGACTTTAGCAGAATCAAAAACATTTAATCACGTTTTAAAATGCTTAAAATTAAAAATATTGATATATTTTAATGTATTTTTAAAATGTGTCAAGCTTTTTGCTGAGTCATCCGGGTTGCCAAGTTTTTCCAAGTCATTTCTAAAGCCAAGTCGAGAATTTTTCCGATAGATCTATATTTTATATTTTTGTTAGGTTCAAAGATTCTAACAGTGAATTCTATTTTATACACCAAATTTAAATTCAAAGCTTTTAGTACTCTCCCACTTGCTAGGCCGCATTGAATCCCCTAACAAATTTGATGATTTCAGATATAAACAATTGCAAGAGAATACATAAAAGATACGATTACTTTTCCTGAATACGCTTTTACAGCAGCGTGGACGGAGCTCGCATCTACCATGGGGCAGACTCCTACCTTCGAGCCGGACTGTGCGGTTTTTCGGGATAACGCGGCGCTTTGGAGGCTTGTGACCCAGTGCGGCTGGTCTGAGCCGCTGCAGAGGCTGGTGGGGGACCCTGACCTGGCGGATGACGCATTCTTTTCCAATTGGGTCAACGACCGTACGTTCTTTCGGGGCCGTGAAATCTGGGTCACCGAATCCTCGATTGCCAGCTGTCTGGGGACCCCGATCGCTGGAGAGGTCCTCTTACCCTCTACCCGGGGTTTAGAGGACGCGGAGTTGTTTTTTCCTGGGCCCTCCCCTCGGACCCAGAGTCGCCAGGTTCCCAGGTCCGCCTTACCGCGCATTTGGGCCGCGGGTACTGACCTCATTGAGCGCTATTTCGTGCAGTCAGGCAACTCGTCCAAGCTGCAGGGTCTTCACTTTGCTTTCCTGAGATGCCTCAGACACGGCACCCCCGTCAACCTCCCTCGCTTTTTTGCGGCGACTCTCAGGCTCAAGCGGCGCGGCAAGCACTCCGGGTTGATCTTAGCGCTTTGGCGTGGGGCGGGGGGTGGGGGGCTGCCCCCCGCCCCCCCCGCCCCCCTTGCCCCCCCTCAGGGGGGCAGCAGCTCCGGGGGTCCGGGGGGCTCCCTCGCGCGGCGGCTGCCTGCGGGGGGGGCGCATGGGGCTTTTGGGGCGGGGACTGGCTGGGGTTCCCAGGTTCCGCGGCGGTTGAGGACTGCGCCGGCGCGGCGTTCGCTCTCCCCCCCGCCGGAGACGTCGGGCCGACGGAATTGGGAGGAGGAGCTTCAGCAGGCTGCGCAGCGCGCGGCTGCCGAGGTGCGGGCTGAGTGGGAGGCCAGGTGGAACGAGGCCCTTGCGCAGGCCCGTGCCGATATCGAGGCCCAGGCTGCCGAGCGCGAGCAGGAGCGGGCCCGGCAACAGGGGCTCCTCGCCGGGGCTGCCCGGGCCCGCCTCGTCGACAAGCTTCGGGCCCAGGTTCGGGAGGAGCTCGCGCAGGAGGCGACGGCTCTGAGACGGCGCGAGCTAGAGGAGAGGGCCGAGCGGGAGCGGCTACAGGCAGATGAGGCTCTGAGGCAGGCCCAGCTTGACCGCGCCCACGAGCATAACGCCCGGCGGTGGCTGCGGGAGGGGCGGTGCCCATACTTTGTGTTGGGCATTAACTGCGAGTGCTCCTGGACGGAGCTCAGACGTCACATCCGCCGGACCTCGGCGCGGTATCACCCCGACGTCGGGTGTTCGGAGGAAGACCGGGCTCGTCGCGAGTCGCTTCTGCAGGGCATCCAGCAGGCGGCTAANAGCCCAAATGCGCGGTAAGGCGGACCTGGGAACCTGGCGACTCTGAGTCCGAGGGGAGGGCCCAGGAAAAAACAACTCCGCGTCCTCTAAACCCCGGGTAGAGGNCGGTCTTCACTTTGCTTTCCTGAGATGCCTCAGACACGGCACCCCCGTCAACCTCCCTCGCTTTTTTGCGGCGACTCTCAGGCTCAAGCGGCGCGGCAAGCACTCCGGGTTGATCTTAGCGCTTTGGCGTGGGGCGGGGGGTGGGGGGCTGCCCCCCGCCCCCCCCGCCCCCCTTGCCCCCCCTCAGGGGGGCAGCAGCTCCGGGGGTCCGGGGGGCTCCCTCGCGCGGTGGCTGCCTGCGGGGGGGGCGCATCGGGCTTTTGGGGCGGGGACTGGCTGGGGTTCCCAGGTTCCGCGGCGGTTGAGGACTGCGCCGGCGCGGCGTTCGCTCTCCCCCCCGCCGGAGACGTCGGGCCGACGGAATTGGGAGGAGGAGCTTCAGCAGGCTGCGCAGCGCGCGGCTGCCGAGGTGCGGGCTGAGTGGGAGGCCAGGTGGAACGAGGCCCTTGCGCAGGCCCGTGCCGATATCGAGGCCCAGGCTGCCGAGCGCGAGCAGGAGCGGGCCCG
>MNCI01015561.1:689832-800190 GCA_015680685.1 Gnetum montanum
AAAAAAAAAAAAAAAAAAAACGTTCTCTATTCATGCTTCTCTAAGTTATCTACGGTAAATTTTTCTTTCCTTGCCATCTCAATAAATGCATGAGCTTTATGAATGAGTCCTACCTTTCAATGTTTAGCCAATGATGAAACATCACAAACAAAAGAACACGATATCCATTGAGACCTGTGCCTGCCTTTTGGATGAATAGGAAATACATTCAAGTACGTGTTGGACATGGAGACAAAAATTTCTTCAAATTGAATTTTTGTTGACGGATAAAGCTGTATAGGGTCTGCTATATCTCTGTTGAAACTATATTGAGGAAAATTTTCCAATCCAATACTAGGGTCTGTGAACTTTTTGATGGGGGATTTGAAGCAGATATTTCCTTAAAAGTTGTTGCAGACATCCAGACTTGAAAGGACACGAACAAAGAAAGTCTTTAACACCAAAATTTATGTATAAATGAATGTTCCAATTAAAGGGTCATCACCTTATTTGCTCATTGCTTACTCATTGCTTATGCAGCTACCTGGGGCCTGGGATGGCTGATAGATGAATGAAAGCCTAACCTCTTTTTTGAGTGCCTATGCCCAGGTTGAACCCAGGCCTCATGACCTAAGAAGTGAGGACCCTACCATCATTCTAAACAATGATCCCTAATGAATGTTCCAATTCTATTTGTTAAATTGAATCTGGTGTGGCTACTTTAAGCTAAAATCCATAAAATGTCAAATTTGTCTTAATAAGATATCGTGCAGAATTCATATACGTTTCTCTACTTTCAGGTCCAGTTGTTCTGAGTACTGCAGGATTTACAGAAGAAGGAATCAAAAGAAAGGTTGCAGTGCAATCTCTTTTTAATAAAGTTCTTTATTTATCAGAGGTATTGTAATGCCACTCGCCAACCCATTTATCATTTAACTGTCGTATTCATGGCAAGCGGTGATGACTTTTGCCATGTTCACTGTTCCATCTTTTTTTTTTGATAAAAAAATTTAATGTATACATGTTATTCTTACTCCTCCTTACATGTATTCCTCTTTTATAATGTTAAAAACTCTCAGTTAAGACGTGAATCACAATAGTTCGGTGTGAATAATAACATTATCATCTTCACACTTGTGACGTTAAATTTTTGTACTGTATCTCCTCCCTAAGCTACTTTCGATTTACGTTTCTATGTTATAGGATCAGTTATTTCTAAATAACCAAGTAAATTGTTTATAGGAAACTAGTCAATAGGAAGTCCCTATAAGAGATGTCGACAGGTAACCTTGTATATGAAATAAAATCACATTAAGCAAAAATGAATAGATGCAATGCTGGTGATAAGCGCCTAATTGTACTGTAAGAACCAAAATTGAAAAATTAATATGGTGAAGTACCCTGTTTGAAGAAAAATGTCGCACGAGATAATTAAGAATGAAGTTGACTAGTTGAGAAAGATTTAAAATTAGGGTGAGGTGGGAATGAAGAAACAACTGCATCAGGTGTAGATAAAGAACATCGTATACGATTGCATAGTTTTCACCGGACAACCAAGACTAAGTATATGGAACTGCTTGAAGAAATTAATTTAAATGAAGTTGCAGTAAGTACGTAGTTGCAAGAAGATACTCAGTACAGTATGCGCTGTCCCTATACAAATAAAATGCATAAAACATCTTATTTGGCCAAGCGGTGAAGGTGAATGGCCTTTCCAATCATTAACAATGGTAAATTTGCCAAATGTCTGGGTTTTAAAATTAGAAATTCAGCAATTCTTAGGGAAATCTAACTTCATATTTAGAAGAGGATAGGAATGTTGTAAGGTCATTGGTTTGAAACATTGTTAAGTAGGTTGTTTATTGTAAATTATGAAATTTTTAAAAGTTTCCAGTCGCAACGATGGTAGCTATTTTGAATATTGTAAAATATTTTAAGGTAGTGGGTTTAGAACAACTAAATACAGCAGGGTGCATTGTTTTACAACTGTGCAAGGAAGTTTATAACAAGAGTATTATGTATTCTAATTCATGGTACATGTGATCAATCGAATCTATTTACTATGCAGCTCGAAGACTTCTGCCCAACCGCTCAAAACTTGCTTCAAGTGAAACGGATATTTGGAGTAGCGGAGTACGTATTTTATAGATTCAACTTTTGGAACCATTAAATGAGATGGGCTGCCGCCCTTTTATGTGCAATTATGTTTTCTTTTGGACTGTTATGTTTTATGCAGGGATGATGTTGATGCTTTTAGAATCCAGATTTTTTCCGGCGTACCAGATTTTGAATCTTCTGAGATAACAGAAGAGCCATCAGATTCACATTCAAAAGATAACTTGGAAGAAAGTGATAAAAATGAAGAACAGAAATAGTTATCAACTAGTTCAATGTTCCTGGGCCATTTTTAAAGCGTACAGGGACATTTTGCTTTCAGAAAGGTCATAACCAATTTTGTATGTTTACCTACGGAAATTCACTGATGACATTTATTACATATTCTTTCAATTTCTGTGCCCATGCCTTTGTGCTGTGGTTGTTTCACCGCCCTTAACCAGTTTTGGTGAAATGACTGTGTTTTGGCCAATTTAGAAGCATTTCTTTTAGACAACCAACTCTGAAGCATGTCTTCAGAATCATTCCTTGATAATTTTCATTTATGGCATTGATGATCATTAAGTAACTCATTATCACTGGACCTGTTAGCCTTTAGGATAGTTAAAAGATATTATTTTCAAGTTTCTATGAGACATCCTCATTCGAGGAATACCCGCCTAAGCATGAATTGGTCTTCACACAAGGAATTGTTTCCTTATATAATACCATCACATCTTGAAAGATTTGCTGCTCGTGGTAAGCAATGAGTTGCTTTGACTAAAACAGCTTCAACCACCCATCAATCTTCAATGCAAGAAGAGTATTTTTATTTAATGTCATCCTTAAGTTTAAAAATACAAATATAAAAACAGCAAACTAAGGAGAGTCGCTAATATCGGTAGGATTAAAGAATCAAGCTGACAACACACCTATTTTGCATTGTACATGATGATGGCCGACAGCAAGACATTCTTTAATCCTGCCATTAACGGTTGTATTTGTACCTTTACAGGTGTTATGCTTTTGTTAGAGAGATTGTAAAATTGTACAGCTACTCTGGCCACATTTGTACCCTTGCTGGTATCATGCTTTCATCAGACAAATAGCTACTCTTTAGCCTCTGCATAGGAGAAAAGCTTTAATTTTTTTTGCTAGTTGACTAATTACCACTAGATGTAGTATGGCGAAGATCCAGGCTTACATGCAACATTCATGAGTAACTTAACGACCCATTTATACATATTATATAGTCAATCGTAAAATAATTTAATAAAAGTTGAATTTTATGGGTGTTTTTTTCAAGACACGGAAATTCTGGGCTGGTAGCACAACCCATACATGTACAGCAGCCTAGATGCGGTCCATTATAACAATGTCCTGCCAGCCACTTACAGGTTTATGTTAATAAGTATTCACATTATTAACCAACTACAAGTTATGAAATATTAACATTATTAAAAATTATATTACTTAATATGTTATATTATATTAACCACTTGCAGCCTGCACAATGCTTTAAAACTTTAAATGCCACAATAACAAAATATTGTGAAAACATAGAAACATGGTCTGGTAGTCCTCTCGAGCATTGCAATGGATCCCCGCAGTCACCAGACAAGACCTGTAACTCCTAAACTCAGTCATATATCCACAGAACTCTTGAACTAACTCATATATCCACACAATTTTATATGTGAAATTTGTCATAGATTTACGAGCATATCATATTGAAACTGACATATCAAACATCCAAACATCTATACATTCCATACTCTTATGCACATGAGCACACGAATTTTAGGAGAAGAAACAAGGAAAAAGTAAAGGAAATCTACCAATCACAAGTGAAATCTTACAGAAGTGCAAAAAACCATAAAAAACCCACAGCACAGGTAGAACTTTGTTTTGACCTAACCAGTCTTTGAACCTAAGCATAGAAAACAACAAAAACTAAATCCAGCTCCCAAACAATCACAAACAAACCCATGAAGCCATGGCACACAAACAGAAACCACAATGGTGGTTCAAGGTTCAGTAAATGCTCAGGCAGTAGACCTGATCGAAGGGGAAAGAAATATATTGGGTTTTTCTCCTTTCTTTGTTTCATTTAGAGGGAAAAGGTGATAACGAAGTATATTAAAAAAAGAAAAGAGCAGATTACATCACATAGAAATGATCAGCATCACCATCTAGAGACCAGATAATAAAAAATCAATTAAAAAGAAGATGTCCAAGTTTTATGTATGGCTAGTGTGAAAATGGAGAATAGAAAAAGGCTTAGACCCATTGTACTGTAATGAGTAGAAATGCTATGTAAACAATCATTCGAGGGGCAAAAAACTAGGTAGGGTATAGAAACCAATATAGCTAAACTGTTGTGCATGTAAAACATCAATATATTTGGAGCAAAACATATAGTGGTGTTAAATGACATGATGACAATTGTTAGCAATTAATAGGCATAGAGCGCAAGAAAATCCTTTAGATTATGTTTGATAATCATGTGTTCCTTTGTTGCAAATGGTGTTGACAGTGTCAAGGATTGATGGAGCTAGAAGGTAAGCAAGTGTGGTGTTGAACAAGGGTATCCAAAGGGTTCATAGAATTGTTTGTATTGCTAAAAAATCTCCATAACCATTCAATGCAAGGGAACGAGATGCTTGTAGCTAGAATGCTCTTCACCAGTGAGAGGAGAGAACTTATTAGAAAAATCACAAGGATGCATATGTGGTGTTGTTTGGGAACTTCCAGGGCCATCTTCATCAACAATGACTAAGTGCTCTAGTACCCTCTTTTTTGGGAGGAGATGCAATGGCTAGAGTTACTTGAGAAAGCATCAATTATGAAATGTATTAGGATCCTCATGGGGAGAATTGTTTGGTTCTGCTACTATCAAGATGCCTTGGGTGTGATGATGGCCTTCTTGTCACTTGCATAAGATCCCATCAGAGCTTTTTGGCTGAAAATGAAGGGAGACATAGAAAGTTGAATGTGTTGGTTGGTCTAAACTTGCATAAAAATTAGAAATGAATGACATACAAGGAGGTTACTTCGGCATCCAAGGTAAAATACCTTATGATTTGATGCTCCAACTCATTCCATGGGAAAGAAAGGTTCTTCTAGGAGTAAGCTTGCATTTTAGGGGATGAGCTTACTCATGACCAAGGAAATGCTTGACCTCCTTCACCTTGAATTGCTCCAAATAGAAAATGTCCTCGCCATCGATGAGAATACTAATGACAACCACATGCTTTGTAGTAACCTTGACCTCTACTCCTTGAACCACGAAGATGTCATATTGTTCTAGGATTAAATAACTTGAGTGATCCAAGATTTAGGATAACCCTATAACGAAAAGTAGTAGGCATTCCATTCCATCATCATAAAAAAAGATAGCATAGAGAATTTGTCGAGCTTATCATGAAGCATCCATTTATGCTTTATGGAGAGATGATTAGAAGAAGCCATTACCAATCCACAAGTTTCAACCCAACCACCAATGCAATGAATGACTTATTAGCCACATGCAAAGGAGAGCAAAAGTTACCATAATGAAAAATTTGTTGATTTTTCTCTAGCTATGTATGCCATCTGGCCTTGAACTAGATAATGATAGAATCAACATGTGTCCATGGGGGTATGAACATGATAGCTACTTCCAAAAATCAATTATGGAGGGACCATTAAGTTTGATGATTGAAGTAAAGGCTTTATGAAAAGTACAATCTTTTGTTAGATGATTGAAAGACATCCCTTGACCATGACACAAACATTTGGAAGGGAAAGGCCCTATCTTTGAAGGTTATTGGAAGTAAAAATAGCTTGATGTCCCAAAAGTCAACTTTAAAAATGGACCTTAGGATAGCAAGAAAGTTTTCATAATTGCAACTAACAACCATTACTTAAGAATTGTCAAAAAAGGTATGAGATTCACCCCTTCTTGTGTTATTGGGAAACGATAGCAAGTCATCACCCATTCCACAAGAAGAGTTTCATTAAGAGACAAAGATGGTCAAGAGGTCGAGTTGGGTTGGTATTTGCTCATCTTATAAAAAATTGACCAAGAATGCCCAAGTGCCCCTAGAGGAAAGGTGGCAAAGTTTTGAGACATCCTTTTGGTAGAGAAGTTTTACAACCCTAGGAAAGTAGTCACAAAGCCCCATTTAGGATCAAACACCAACAGGCAAGAATGCAAGATTAATGTTTCTTTCTTCAAAAGTCTATCTACTTAATGATTGGAGTAAGGTGTAGCCATTCTGAATAGAATGTTACACAATAGATTGGAGTAGGAAGTCATTGAGGAGTTAAGAGCTTCATATTTTCTAAGAGCACATTGAATTTATTATTTGTTCAAATTGGACCAAACCTTAATGGCTAACATAGCTTCCATAATTTTGGCTTGATCACACAAGGAACAAAGCCCAGACCCACTAGCAGGGTCAAGCAATAGTCTTCCAATGTACCAAGTGAAACTGACACCTCTCCTCCATTTCTCACCAAAGGAAACTTTAGAATAATTTAGTTTATCTAGTCTAAAATTGTTGTTCACCTAAGGGAGGGGGGAGAGGAAGAAGAATCAATAGTGCATAAATTAAGATATGGGAAAGAACAATTTTTGCCAAAGCTAACTTCCTAGCAATAGAAAAAGGTAATCCTTGCTAGGTTGTGAGCTTCTTTCTAAGTTTTTCTAAGGTTGGTTTCCACAATGAAGCACTTGGGCTTTCAACAAAGAGTGATTGACCAAAATAAGAGATGGGGAAGGAACTTTTCGCATGTTGCAAAATGTTCATAATGTGTTGAGTTTATGACTCAGGGAAACTAACCTCTAGACACTTAATTTTAAGCCAGTTCACCTACATATTGGTACATTGTCTTAAAAAAGTTAAATTCTCTTTAACCTTTCTATCTTCCCCCATAGCCACCTTGAAGAAGATTAGAGTATTGTCTATGTATTGAAGAGTCCTTCCTCATGGGAAAGAGGCTAGGACTTGAAAATGATCTAGGCATCTAGGGAGCTTATTTGCTAGTAAAGAAAACAAGTAAGGAGAGAAAAGAGAGAGGGGATTGCCTTGGTGTAGTCCTTGACATGGATGGAAAAAAATTGAAATTGAACTCCCCATATGAACTTTGTAGAAAACAACATTCAAGGAGAATGAAACAAAACATTTAAACTAATCACCAAAGTCTAATAACTCCAAGGTCATATCCAAAGCATTTCTATCTAGCTTATTGTAAGATTTGGCTAGGTTGATCTTAAGGACACAACTAGCTTGTTTTTCTAGAATTGGCCTAACGAATAGCTTCATAGGCAGCAATGACACTTAGTAGTGTTTCTCCTAAGAGTAAACTTGGACTGATTGGGGTTAATGAGACCAGACAAAAGTAACTAGAGGCACTACAAATAGAGAAAAACTTGTAAAGATATTTTCATAAACTAATTAGGCAACAATTAGTTAGAGATTGGATAACCTCATTTTTTGGAAGGAGAATAAGAAATATGTCATTTAAGCTTCTAGTGAAGGTATCATGTTGAAAGCAACTATGCAAGAGATTGGAGAGGTTAGCACCAAGAATGATCTAATAGACTAGGTAGAATTCAAAATTCTAGCCATCTTGCCCAGGGGGTTAATTCTTGGGTGCCTTGATAAGCAGTTGACAAATCTTCTCCAATGTCAAAGGGCTAGCAAATGGAAGTTTTTCTTCTATCTAGGAACTAACCCTTCTAAAATACCAGGGGCAAATTGAAGAATCCCTATAGAAAAAGAATAAAAAAAATTCAAAGCCCATGCAAGCATTATGTGTCACGCCAGAGGAGAAAGAGACAAATCATTTCTTAGCATTTCCTATGAAGGCCATGAGATCAAAATACTTGGAATTTTTCTCTCCATGTTTAAACCATTGATCTTTGGCACATGGCTACAAATAGATTTGTTGTTCTCAGAGAGTATTTTAAGAAATCCCCTTAGTCATTCATGGGCTAGAGAGAGAGAGAGAGAGAGAGAGAGAGAGAGAGAGAGAAACCACACCTTCTTGGAAGCATCTGGTAGTGGTTCCAGTAGGATCAGAGAATTGATATTGCCTTACTAGGACTAACACTTTGACTAATTGTAACTTGGTTATGAATGTATTGCAATGAAAGCATGAATAGGATCTATACTAAATATGTGCTATCTGAACATGTGGATTCTTATCCTTAGTTTAATGATTTTCAAATATAAAGCAGTTTGGACACGATCAAGAATAACCAAGGTCTCATTGAATAGGTTGATGATTTGATAGAGACCACTTGTAGGCCGAGCCCATCGATTGAAGGTCTACTAAGAGGGACACCTAGACAAGGAAAAAAATGGAATTTAATAAAGAGACCTTGCATTCCCCACTTATAAGTTGATACCATGTAAAATGGATCCCAAGGATAACTATGCACCTCTATGAAATAATTATCCTTCTCCAAGCTATCAAAAAGACATCCTCCTTACAATCAAAAGAATCACTAGTACAATTGTTATGAGAATGTATCATATTCCAATCCTCACTAGTCAGTCACCCATTCATCTTTCTCAATGACTAAGTAAACCTCTTGCATGCATGACACCCTTTCTTGCCAAGAGGAGGGACCATAAACATTCAAACTATTGATGCTCTCATGCAAAACACCTGAGAAGATGATATTCAACAACCCTACCAATTCGATAAAAAGAGGAGGATGGATAAGATAGCTTTGTTTCTTATAGTAATAACAAATCTATCAACTTTGTTTCTTATGGTAATAACAAACCTATCCTATGTTTAAACACTATTCTTAAGATAAAATAATTTATCTAGGTTATGTAACCCATTTACATGCCATGAAAATAAGATCATAATTCCATGAGGTTATCAATGATAGATGGCTATGTCTACAATGTTTGCATGTTTGGAGGTATGTCCTTTATGAGCTCAACAATTGGTGGTTTGAAAAATTAATCAATGATACCTTTTTTTTTTCATCATCAACTATTTCTTCTTCTACCAATTGCACATGAGTGATACTTAGTGAATTTGAGAATGGTAGCTCATCTTGATTATGATCCTCCATCTCAAGATCCCCTAAATGAGATCTATTTTGGATTGTGTTGGGAGAGTTGTACTTCTATTTGTGTTGTGAAGGATTAACAAGTGAACTAGGGGCTTTTACATTTAGTTTTTTGTGATTGTTAATGCACTTAAAAAGGTTCTTGGATGTTGTACTAGCCTTAATAGTGGATGGGTAATGCAATAGTGTCAAAAGCAATGCCTTGTGCAAGGGGACACTCTTTTGCCTTAGTGTTTGGTAGGGGTTGAGGTTGGATGACAAGAGAAACAAAAGATGCTTGTGGAGCCACAGAGAAGCCCTCACATTACAATGATTCAATGTTCAAGACTTCTTTTTTTTTTCTTTTATGAAAAGAAAAACTTAGATCTATAATGGTCAAGGTAGAACTAGAAACAAAGCATAAATATAATTAATCTAGATAATATTGTAATAACCAAAATAGACTATAAAAGCCTAGACTAGTCTATTTTTAAAGATAGATGAAAAGTAAAAAATCATTAGAGATAAAAGGAGAAATGAAGTAAAAAAAGAAAACATCATCATAACACTAATAATTTGAAAAGACTTGAACACACACGACTAGAAAAGATTGATAGTGAGAAAAAGAAGATTAAGTCAAGCCTAGATACACATTAAAGGAAGAAGAGAAGGGATCTTTCTAGAGTGCGTTGTTCTAATTTGAAGTAATTGTATTCTTTGCTAAAATAATAGGGAGAAAAGTATTAGGATCTATAGTCTTGTTATTTGGGAAAAATGATAGAAATAGAGGACTTGTTGAATGGTAAAAAAATGGAGAAAAACAAAACATACAAGATTTATGTGATAAAACCCTTCAATGTGAAAGGAAACAACTATGGGGAAAGGCAAAAGAATTTTATTCAAGATAATATGATGAGTACAAGGCTTCTTTTACTCTATACAATTGCACATGACAAGCTCATACTATGTGTGTATTTATAGCATAGTCTCTCTTGATTTTCTAGTGCTTAACATTAGTAATGCTCGAATTACAAGTGAAAGAGAATAGAAGTTACATCTAGTGCTCAACTACAGTAATGCCCAGATTACAAGTAGAAGAGAGTACAAGTTACATTAAGTTAAACAACAACTCAATTTTATGTTTACCAGTTTCCAAAAAAATAGAAAACTAAAATTCCCCCCAAAAAAAAAAACGAGGGAAGTATCAATTGTCAAAAACAAAAAAGGGAAACATTAGAGAGAAGAAAAAAACACAAGATAACTTGTTGTCAACTCAACAATCTCCACCTTGATAACAAACACACTTTGCCTTGCCCAAATATTTTCATCAGCTTTCCTGCAAGCCTAAGAAGTCCAAGAACCACTTGAACGTCTTCAATAGTACTGGCTTTGTTAACATGTCTACAAAATTTTGACTTGTATGAATTTTCTCAAGTAATACTCCACTTTCTTCAAGAACCTATCTTATCCAATGATATTTGGTGTAGATATGTTTTGTTCTATTATGATGAATTGGATTCTTAGCTAAATATATAACACTTTGATTATTACAAAATATTTTGACTTTTTCTTTTTTGATGCCCAGCTCATTCAATATGCCTTACAACCAAATAGCTTTCTTAATAGCTTTCGTAGTAGGCATGTCCTTTGCTTTAGTCGTAGACAATGCTACAATAGCTTGTAATTTTGACATCCAACTAATTAAACCTAATGCAAGAGTAAAGACAAACTATGGTGGATCTACTCTTATTTAAGTCACTTACATAATCAGAATCAACAAAACCCATAATCTCACTATTATCTTTATTATAGGTGATACAATAATTCTCAGTGCCCTTTAAATAACAAAGCATCCATTTCATTGCAACCTAATGCCCTTTACTAGGATTTGCTATAGTTACTGACAATTCCAATTACAAAAGAAATATTTGGTCTTGTACATACCATGACATACATTAAACTTCCTACTATGTTTACATAAGGCACATGAGACATATACTGCTTTCCTTCTTTTGAACTAGGACATAAATTTGAAGAAAGCTTGAAATTAGTAGCAAAAGGGTACTTATTGGTTTAACATCCATCATATTAAAACACATGAGGATTTTAAGAATATATTTTTCTCGTGAAAATCATAGCTTACCATTTCTTTTATTTTTGTATATCTCTATGTCCAAGATTTGATTTGTTGCTTTTAGATATTTCATATCAAATGTCTTAGATAATGAAGCCTTTAACTATTTAATTTCCAACATACTTTGGCTTGCAATAACCATGTTATCAACATATAACACCAAAACTACAAACATGTCATTGGCACTAAATTTAAATACACACACTGGTCATATTCACATTTTGGAAATTATGGCTCATCATGAAATAATCAAACATTTTGTACCATTACTAGATGATTGCTTTAGGTCTTATAATGACTTCTTGAGTTTGCAAACCAACTCTTCGCTACCTATTTGTACACAACCTTTTGGTTATTTCATATATAATTCCTCATCCAAGTAACTAGGTAGGAATGCTATTTTTACATCTAATTGTTCTAATTCTATATCAAATAAAATAACTAGAGCTAACAAATTTGAACTAAAACTAATTTTACAATCGGTGAAAAAAAATTTATGAAATCTATACCTTCCTTTTGTGAATAATCTTTTGCTACTAGTCTTTCTTTATACTTGTCAATTTTACTATTAGCTATTTTCTTTAATTTGTAGAACCATTTACAAGCAATAGCTTTTCTACCTTTTGGAAGCTTCACCAAAATCCATGTTTCATTTTTCTCCAAAGAATCCATCTCCTCTTGCATTGCTTCTTTTCATTTAGAACTAGAAACATCTTCTATAGCTTCTTGATATGTGTTTAGTTCTATTTCATTTGAAAATAATGAAAGTGTAACATAATCATCAAAGTTCTTAGGAGGAACACTTATGTAGATATTCTTAATGGTTGTACAAAGGTATTTCTCTTTGTCTCTTCATTTGACAAATCTTCTTTAGGTAATTGAAGTGCTTTTTGTTGGTCTATTTGAAGATAATTGAGTCTACAGCTTAACTAGCTAATCATGAGGTATATTTATTTGTTCATGTTCAACTTTTACTTCTTATTTGGTACTATTAGAGGATTCATGAAAAACTACATCTTTTTTGTAGATGATTTTTTAGTTAGTAGGATCCCATAATCTATACTCCTTAACATCATCACCATACCCAACAAAGATATACTTTTAGATTTGGGATCTAATTTTGAACATTGATGTTTCAGAACTAGAGCATATGTAGTACAACCAAAAACTTTAATAAAAGAATAATTAGAAGAATGACTTATCCAAACCTCTTCTAGAATCTTACAATCTGTGTAGTTGTTGATGATCTATTACCCAAGGAATATGTTGTTGACAAAACCTCTACCTAAAATTCTTGATCCAAATTGGCATTACTTATTATGCTTCTTGACCTTTCAAGAAGAGTTTTATTCATGTGTTATGCAGCTCCATTTTGCTCAAGTGTATATGCCACTATCTTATGTTAATTTCAACTTCCATGTAATAATTTTCAAACTCTATAGAGTTGAACTCTCCTCCATTATCTATTCTCAAACATTTAATTTATTTACTTGTACTATTTTCAATCTAAGCTTTAAATTACTTAAAAATACCAAAAACATCAAATTTTTATTTTAAGATATAGACCCAAACTTTCCTAGAAAAATCATCAATAAGGTTGACAAAATATAAATTGCTCCAAGTGATACCTTAGGTGAAGGACCTCATACATTTGAATGTATATAATAAAAAAAATATCTTTTCCTTCATGCTTCCCTACCTTAAATTTTTTTTTGATTGCTTTCCAAAAACATAATGTTTAAAAAATTTTAAATTTAGAGATTTTAATTCAGGGAGAAAATTACGCTTCATCAAATCTATAATCCTTTCTTACTCATGTGACCCAAACGTTGATGCCATAAATAAGAAGAATTTAGATTCTCAATAGAAGTTAAATTAGCAAAGTTTCTTTTAGTAGCACCTTGTAACTTGTAAATATTGTTATCATAATTATTAGCTTTAATTACTACCAAGGCTCCTTTGATAATTTTCAAAATGATCTTACCACCCTTAAAACCATAACCTTTCAAGTCTAATACTTCTAAAGAAATTAAATTCTTTTTGAAATTAGGTACATGTTTTACATCTTCTAGTATTCAAAAAATACCATTAAACATTTGAATTCTAATCCATTATCAAGATAAATAACTCTACCATCATATGGTTCATAATAAATAAACCAATCTCTCTATGGAAACATGTGGTTAGAAGCACTAGAATCTAATGACCAATCATCATGATATTGAATACTAGTACAAGTAGCAAGAACTTCATCAACAATCATACTTGAATCCTGAATTACCAAATTTGCTTCTTTGAAATTTTCTTCAAATCCCTTGTTTTGATTTTTTGTTTATTTCAACTATCCTTTCTAAGGTATCTAGTTTTACCACAATACCAGCATCTTGCTTTACTTTTCTTACCTCTTGATTTTGATCTTCCTTTGGATGATTCAGTTCTTTCCATCATTCTTTCCCTTGCTACCAAAGCATTAGAAGCTTGCTTAGAAATTGAAGTAGATGCTCTCTGAATATTTTCCTATAAAAAACTTGTAATAACTCATTCCAATGATATATCATCCCTTCCATACATTAATGTTGGGATAATGACACTATATGATGGTGGTAATGATTTAAGTAAGCAAACTACCTGATCCTCATCATCTATTTTAACATCCAAATCTAACAATGTCTTCACATAAAAATTGAAAGTATTTAAATGTTCATGGATATATACACCTTCTTTCATCTATAATGACTAGGAGTTAGACTTAAGCTAGATGCAGTTTGAAGATCACTTTGTCATATACAAAATTTCAACTTTATCCATAAGTTTGCCATAGAAGTTCTCCCACTAACATTGTACCTCACTTCATCTACCAAGCACAAACGTATGGTAGTGAGAGCCCTCAAATTAATTTCCTGCCATGTTTCATCATCCATAGTACTAGGTCTTTTTCTCTTGCCATCAAGAGCCTTATATAACCCTTGATGCACCAGCAAATCCCACACCTTTTCAATTTCCACAATCCAAAGTTTCCTTTACCATCAAATTTTTTAATGTCCAACTTTGTAGTTTTTAACAAGCTAGCCATTCATGTAACTCCTAACCTTATCTTTGATACTAATTGTTAGGGAAAATGGTAGAAATAAATGATTTGCTGAATAGTAAAAAAATAAGGAGAAAAATAGAATACACAAGATTTATGTGGTAAAACCCTTCGATATGAAGGAAACATCCATGAGGTAAGGCAAAAGAATTTTATTTAGGATGATTTGGTAAGTACAAGGCTTTTCTCACTCTACAATTTCACATGACAAGCTCACACTATGCATGTATTTATAGCATAGTTTCTCTTGATTTTATAGTGCTTAACTTTAGTAATGCCTAGATTACAAGTAAAAGAGAATACAAGTTACATTTGGTGCTTAACTTGAGTAATACCTAGATTATAAGTAGAAGAGAGTACAAGTTACATTGAGTTAAACAACAACTTAATTCTATGTTTACTAGTTTTCTAAAAAATAGAAAACTAAAATTCCTAAAAAATAAAGAGCAAAACCTTAATTCTCAAAAACAAAAAAAAGGTAAACATTAGAGAAAAGGAAAAAACATAAGATACCTTATTGTAAACTCAATAATTGGTATATGCATAATGGGATCAAAATCTTCCAAGAAAACTTTAAGATGGCTAATTTTTCTCTTATTCAAAGCTTCTAACAAGCCTTTCTAGTTTTTCTAAAATTTCTAGTTGTATCTTTGGTATGATTAAATAATGTAATAAGTTTTCAGTCTTCTAGATGTGCCCTAGCCACCATAGAATTTTGTGAATCCTTTGTGAATTTTAGCAGTGAGGTGCAAGTAAGATAGAATAGGATTTGCAATTTCTCAACAACAAGCTTAAGGGAACTGTTAGTCACAACTATGAGTCTGGAAGATCACCAATGTGCAAAGTTATTGGAAGAAGTAATAACCTTCTTTGATTTTCTTAGACTATTTTTTCTCGACCCTAAGGAGTTGATCTTCTTTTACTTTGGAGGTGGGGAAGACAATTTAACCTTTCCAGTAGTCAATTTAATGATTTTCATGAAAGACTTGCATGATGATTTAGCAGCTTGGTTCTTAGATTCTAAGCTCAAATATATTATAGAGAATGAGCTACCAACTAGCAAGTTGAAAAATGAGGGTTTCATGTCATAATTAGAACAATATTTTTAGAAGGAATTGAAAACCCATTGATTCAATACATGCCTTCTGTTCATGCAAAAAAGAAAAACCAATTGTGGGAAACACAAGGTTTCATCAAAGCATTTATCTTAAATAGAGTAAATGTGACATCAATGTTGGAAAAAACCACATTGAACATTCATCATGGAGCACTTAAGATCTTTAGAATTAAAATAAGTAAAGAAAAGTGGTAGATTCAGATGAAAATGGGCTAACATGCTTAGGGTAATGCCGTAAAGGTGATGTTTATGTTGTACTAGATTAACAAATTCATACAATAAAGCTTCCAAATCCTTCCAAATAATACCAAAATGATCCCCTTCTCATAACTTTGTTTAAAAAATGCTCATGAGGCTTTAGTGAAAAGAACCACTTGTAAGTATTCTAAACTAAATTTCTTACCCCCATCTCTTTCAAGCGCTAAATTAGGAACTTCTAGAAAGGATGCAAAATCAATGAAATGGAAGAATATATGTAGACCTCTAGTAATGAAAACTCCATTAAGTTTAAGTTCATATAAGAATATCTTTGAATGCTAGCTAATAACCCTCAATGACATTAATGAATTTTTAAAAGTCCTCAATTTGTAAGAAATTCTAGGTCATTATGTTCTATTGTAGATGAAGAGTGCTAATAGGCTTATTTTATTCATCATCGAGTTTAAGGATTGCCATTATGCAGAGACACACACTAGAAGGAAAGGATGGAATGGATGAGGTATGAAGTTGAAGGATAATTACAAGAGAACATGGAGGAATTATAAAGTAACAAAATGTGACATGATAGGGTTGGGAGAAGACCTTTAAATTTATGTTGCCATCAAAAAGAGTGCAATCAAGACAATTGATGTAATGCTATTACTAAAATTAAATGATGTAACAAAATATTATTTAGGTGATGAAAACAATTCTAGAAATCATTATTTGTTGTGCATGAGAATAAAAGCATGATTAGTAGTTTCTTATTCTAATTTGCATCGGTCACTAGTGTTGTTAGCAATAAGGTCTCCATGGTAAAGGAATACTTTATATAGAAATTTTTTGTTAAGGCATTGAATCATGAAAGTATGGTGTTGAGGAATCAAAACAACCTTCTCCTTTGGTTTTTTTAATATTATCTTTTATAAGTTGAGAATAGGATGCATAGGCTCACTTGACTATGTACTTTGAATGCATTGCTAAGATCATTTCATTATTTTGAGTTTTAATAAAATTGAAAAACCAATCTTGAATTTGTCCAAAGCTATGTGATGAAGGTGAGGCATGAGAGGCCACAAGAACATTGTGGAACAAGAGGCCACCATAAAGATATTTGGCCTTCATAACTTAAATCCATGGATTATTTGTTGAGTAGAGTTGAAAAATAAGCTTGCTACGAAGAGCCATATTAATCCTTCAAAGTATGTTTATATAAAGTGCTTCATTTGATGGATTTAACCTTATATGATCATAAGAAGGTTCTTTCAAACTTTTTTAATAAAGATAGTAAACATTTGGTAGCTTTGTAATAAGAAAGAAGGTAGGGAAGAGTTGCTTGTAGCACATATTTAATAAGTTGTAGTCTTCTTGCTTGAAATAAAACCTTTTCTTCCATCCAAAGAGTTTATAATTGAATTTATTAATAAGGTTTTGACAAATAAAAAGATTCATTTACCAAAAGAAAAAGGAAATTCCCAAATATTGGGTTGGAAAGGTATCGACTAGACACTTTAGCATGTGAGCAAAATTTTGAAGGATGACATTATTAGTTACAAAGTTATAAATTAGGCTTCTAGAAAAATTAATATTCAAAAATGAAACCTTAGCAAAGTTATCCAAAATTTGGATGCCTTTGTTTAAAGAAGTATTTGAACCTTTCAAGAAAAACAAAGTATCATTAAAAAATTGAGAATGGGTAAAATTGTTGCACCCAAAAGTAGAGGAAAAAACCCTTAACTCTCCATTTTGTTGATGATAATGGAAGAGAACTCCCAAACCTTCCATAGCAAGGATGAATAAAAAAATGGAGAAACAAGATCCCCTTGTATTAAGTCATTACTTATAAGAAAATCCTCAATCTACCTTATTGTCATTCAAGAAAAGAGAGAATGAGTACCTTAATATCATTAAGAAAGTTATTTTTGCCAATGCTTATGAAAGTCATAACTAGCTAAAATAGCATTCATATAATTCCAAGAGATTTTGCCATAAGTCTTACTATTGTATAGTTTAAGAGTAATGTAAGGAGGTTTTTGATGCATAGTTAAGTGAAGTAGTTCTTGAGTCAACAAAACCTGGTCCAACATGTGCTCTCCTTTGATAAAGCCTACTTGTTCTAGAGCAAAAATTCCAAATTGATACAATTAGTCATAAATTTAGATATAATTTTGTAAATGGTAGAAAAAAGACTAAGAGAATGAAAATCTCTAATATTAATTTTTGATTTTATTTAAAATAGTATATATATGTCAGAATTCAAAAATAATAAATATCTTTACCAACAATTTGCTAGTAAGTTTTCAAAAAAATCAACGGGAAAGCCATTGATACTTGAAGCTTTCTTATATAGGATAGAAGTAACAACCTATTGAATTTTTGTCATAGGAGTGTTAAGCATCATGATATTATGATATAAAAGTTTATATGTCATGCAACCGATGATCCCATTTATGTTAGTTCAAAAACATGATAAACCATTACTTAAATTTTTTTTATAGAAATTGATAGAAATATGAGTATTTTTATTAAAGTTTTAATAAAGAATCCCATTATCATTTTCTAGTTGAAGAATCTTGGATTTGTTATGCTTTAGAGAGGCATAGTAATGAGAGAGAGAAAAAAAAACAAGTAATAGCATATTGTTCTACAATCCATTTAGACTAGAATATTTTTTTAAAATAAATTTCATCTTGCTTTTGTATATTTTAGAATTGCAATAGAAGAATAGTTTCTTATTGTTGGTGAACTAAAGACTAGCCATTCTTTTCCATGTTTAATTAAGATTCCTTAATGTTTTGTAATAGTATTGATTTACAAGCCTTCCACTTGAGCGGATGACTCTTTCTTCACTTGATCAATTCCTTTTAGATCCTTTAAAGCTTATTCAAGATCTTAAATTGGAATGTATGTTGAATGTTTAATTATGAACAAGAAACAACCAAATGTTCCATACCTTCATTAGAGATCCAACAATTCTCCCATTAGAAAAGAGGTTTAGAAGAGTGTATGCCACAACCTAAAAATTTCCATAGGCTTAATTATTTAATTTAATGCATGTGATTAATTCTTTAATATTCTTAGATTTATTTCAATAGATTAGCTCTAATTTTCTTGGTTAAATCCTATGATTACATTACTATTGTTATTGTTATTATTAGTTTCTTACACAAGTGAATACAATATGCTTGCTAGGGTATTTTGTTAAATTTTTGTATCCTTTATTTAATTACTATTAGAGCTCAATCATAGATCTACTATATATTTTATGATTAAATGTTGAAATCCAATTACCCTAGGAAGTTTTTGTTTTTGTTACTTAATATGCCCTTATAAGTATTTGGCTATGCATATTTTATTCTTTATGCATATTTAGTTATGCACATTTATGCTTTATTATGTCCATCTAGTTATGCATCTTTGATTTTATTATGCACATGTGATTATATGATACTTTGTTCATGGAGCAATTATGGATCCAAACCTTACTCGGATCATATCCTTTGTTACCTTTTGTCATTAAATTAGGATTCAAAGTCCATTTTGAATTATAATTAAATATTACATAAAATATCTTTGTTAAGGAAGTACCTTAGAATTATATCCTACATAGGATTTGACCTTAGTAATGTGTTCAGGATATTCAAAAACACTATTTTTGGGTCTTGGTTTACTAGAATCAGAGTTATAGTTCTCAAGATATCACATTTTTAGTTTAGTAAAAATGACATAAAAGTTTCAGTATTTGTACGAGGTGACTATGATAAGTGAAACTTAGTTAAGATTTCAACGTATGATTAGGTTGAATACTTGATAAAGATTTCTTAGGTTTAAGCAAAATTTGATTTGGAGTCCTAGTGTGCATGTTACAAGGGTTTGAGTGTTCAGGGTATTATTTGGAGGAGAAAAAGTATAAAGGAACTTAGGAAAATAGTTATAAAAATAATAATAAAAGTAAAAAAATATTAAATTTAAAAGAAAAGAAAACTCAAAGGTAGTAGTTATTTCTTTGCATGAAAAGTTAAATGTGTGAATGAAAAAGTAAAGTATATGTTATATATATAATAGATATATATATGTTACACATGTTTTACCCATCACCTCCCTTTGATTTTTCTCTCTCACTACCTCACCTCTCCTTGCACATATAGTTTTTATGAAATTATGTTTCATTGAATTTTTTCTAAAAGTCACTTGCTCCCCTTCTTCATTTTAAGGATGATTTTAGCCTTATTCCTTTCATTCTTCTCCTTATAAATAGGTTGTGATCTTTGATACATTTTATCTTAGTTTATAAAAGGGTTTCAGGTGTGGTAGGTATAAGTGAAGTAAAAAACTAATTTTGAATGTTGGGCAACAAGTGAAGATGACAAGGAGATTTTGAAATCCCTACCAACATAAGTAAGAAAGATTATTTTAATTTTTTTATGTAGCTACCCTATGTTGTTGTAGATTTTGTAAGATAACTTATTTTCTATTCCTTTTAATGTGGCTACCTTATATTGTCATGGATTTTATATTCCTTCTTTATGTTTTCTAGTTTTTTATTATTCTTCTATGACTTTAATTATTATGCTGAGATTTTGCCAAATTTTCGTCAGTTTCAACTTGTTTTTATATGGTAATTAATATTTTAATCCTATCTAGACCATTTTCTATCTTTTGGGTGAATTTTGGAATTGTGGAAATTTTGCCCAACTTGTTCCCTAGATATTTTATGATTATTTTAGATAATCTCGATATAAACATGATTTTGTGAGATTTTTTTGAAATTTTGGATATTATAGATTTTTGGCTATTTTGGAAATCTTTTAGATTTTAAGAATAAAATAATAATATTTATGGGATTAATTTTGCTCAGTTGATAGTGGGAGTTGCAAATCTTTTAGATGTTCCTATTTGCATGTAATAGTGAAGTGTTCTTTAGTGGGACCCATCCCATGGGAATAAGGGCTTTTGGATGGATTTCCCATCCTAGATTTTAATTTGTAAGTTCATGTGAGGTTGGAAAACTAGCTGAGACGATGCCACTGAATAGTTGAGTCTAGTGGTGTGTAATGAGACATAGTCAAGAACTATCTTTTTGATGATACGTGTGTCTTGACCATTGAGAATGTTAGTAGTGAGACTAGTGCTAAGACTTGACCATGAGAGACTCATTTGGATCATGAGGATAATCTGATGATAATAGTGAGACTATTCTACCACCTATTGGTATATTCTTCTGGCAGTGAGAGTAACTAAGAGCTCGTCTTTGGAGATGCCTAGATAAAATATATGCTCTTTGGATTATTACTAGACAAATTTGTGATATATTTGGACATTAAATAATTAAACAAATAATCCGATGATAGTAATGAGACTATTCTAGGATTTGTTAGTATATTTTTTTGGTAGTGAAGATAACCAAGACCTAGCCTTCGAAGATGCTTGGATAAAATATATATTCTTTAGATTTTTGGATTTCTTTTTAATTTTTTGAAAATTTATGGCATTTTTGGACACAAAACATTTTTGAATATTTATTAAAAATGTTTGTCTATCTCATATCCTGAGACTTTTGGCCCTTAGCCTTTATGCTTCATAAAAAGGGAAATAAAATAACCTTTCTTATTTCAGGGGTTTTGACTCCTCTTGCATGTTCTTTTGTAAAATAGAAACCTTGTACACTGTCTAGCTACTTGAGCGATGTACCTATTTTTGTGAATAAATAATATAATATAATAGATATGAAATTGGTGTCTATGCCATTTGGATTGTGACATTGCTAGGAATAATTTTCACTCTGGTGCACACTATATGTTCAAGAAAATTTAGTATTATTTATTATATATTAATATTTATTTAATTACTATTTTATTTTATTATTTAATTTAGTAAATTTCAAACATAAATATCTTTACTTCTAGATGTTTGATTGAGGTGAAACAACCATTGTTGGGATCATTATTTTATGTACTAGTTTATGATGCACCCGTGAAATTTTTTGACATTTATATTTTCGTGGTTGCCGACTTCTTTATTTTTCTTAAAATAAATTTTATTTAATTATGTATACAAGTAACATGAAATTTTGCTATGTTGTATTGCTCTACTACATCCATGCTTCTAATTAATGATTTTTATCTATTTTAAGACTTCCTTTTGAATTAGTAAAACAAGGTTAAATTTAGATCCAAGGTTTTGTAGCACTTCTATTGGTTAATTTATAGGATTTATAGATAATTAATAGGGGTGTTATATTGAAACTTTGTATTAAGCAAAAGAGGCTAGTTGTCTAAAGAAGCCCAAGGTAATCTTTTACTTGAGATTAAAGGGTAAATAAGAAGTCAATATGGTAAAGAGAAAAATTTATCCAACTTGCAACAAATACAGTCCTCCCGTTTTCTTAGATTAGACTAAGCAAAAGGAGAATTGAGAATAAAAATCTCACCCAGAATAAGTTCATGAATAATCCTTTAAAAAAGAAAGTAGAAATTAGAATCCCAAGAACCAATAATTTTATCTTGAGATGTTAGCATAGAATTCTAGTTTGTCAACATTAACATAGGATTAGAAAAATTAGAGAAGTATAAAGGAAAAACATTGCAAAAAGTAGCCCTCCTAGTTGCCTTGGAAAGATCATAAAGATTTATCAAAATCCAACTGGGAATGCTAGTTACCAATACTGCAATAAAATGTTAATCTTTTCTTAAGAGAGAAATTTGAAGCTTTTGCCACTAAATAATCCTAAAACTATCAAACCAACCTTCATCTTCTAAAAAGAAAAATCCACAAGATAGAAAGAAATGACTAATAAGAATAATACTTTCATATTCATTGGCTTTGGTTTCTTGAAGGTACATATTATCAACTTTCTCCTTAGACCACCAAAATGTGATGATCTATAGATGAGAGGAGGTCACAAAACCCTTCACATTTCATGTAAGGATATTCATTTAGTCATTGTAGATGAGACTTCCTTGTGCTAGATTTGCAAAGCATCAAGATAGCTAATTGTTAACTAGAGATTGAAATTTTATTTTGATCTCCTTAATTTTTGTCCAAAATTTATAGCTCTTTTCTTAACCTAAGTGGTAGTTAAAGAATGAAGACATAAAAACATTTAAAGCCACATCTAAAAGCACTTCAAATTCCTTTAGATGAGAAATCTTTAGTTGATTATTGTAAAAAGCCTCAAAGATAGATTATTTTATAAGAATAATAGCTAAATCTAAGGAAGTAATTTGAGATTTTGCTGATTTGAGTTTCCAAGTTTTTATTTCATATAACAAATTTTCCACATGCATTAAGAAAGTCCTTAGATAAAACCATCAAAAGGAGACACTCAAAACATCTAAACCTTTTAAATTGATAAACATATTGATTTTCTAATCCTTAAATTTTAGCCTAATGCAATGTAATCGAAGAATTGAACTCCACTGGTCTAAAAATTTATGAAGGATAGTTAAATGTTAAAAATCAAAATCTAATGAATGTAAAGAAATCCAATGGCAAGAAAAACCCATAACATGTTGTGTCATCCATTTTGAACAATTAGAGCTCTAGAGTTGAGAAAGCGAATTAACAATAATAAAGAAATTAATATCTTCCAATAAAATTATACAATCATGAGGTGAAAAGTAATGAAATAACTAGATATGATTAAAAATCTTAAAAACTTTAAGAGGAATATTCCAAGTTCTTGTCATTTGTTGCACTTTAGCAAAAGAAATAAGGTGTTCATATCATCCAATGATAGTATATTCCTGTTGCAGAATGTGATGGCATATTTTCCAAGCAAATTTTCCTTTTCCATTGTCTAGGATTCAATGTTGGGATCCTCAAGATTCAGAGTAATCCTAACCTTAATTACATGCATGTTATAGTGTAGGAACACCTCTTCTAATTTTCTTGTTCTTTCCCCTATGTGTATGTTTTGTAGGTTTCAGGCTTTGTGGAGATGTCTTGTTTAGGAGGTAGAACTTCATAGGAGATGTTTGGGACATTTAAAAGACATCTTTGCTAAGAATTGAGTCTTCATAGAAGACATCTCTTATTAGATAGGAGATACCTCAGAGGAGATGTCTCCCAAACTACTGGGATGTCTCAAGTGAGACATCTTAGCCAAGGGGAGATGTCTCATCCATTAAGGAGGCATCTCTCACACTTAGAAGATGTCTATATTGAAACTTATATTTTTGCAAGAGATGACCTAAAGAGGCTAAAGATGATTCACATGGCTAGTGAAACTTCCAAAATTAATGTTCCAAGTTTGGAAATAGTTGTGTCAAGGTGGAAAAAGATGGAAATCAATAGAGGATATTCGAGATAAGCTTAAGGAAGATTTTCTAGGATTTTTGTCTTATTTTGTTAATAACTATGGATTTTGTTTCTTGCTTGTATCATAGAGAGATATAAGTGAGATGTCATGATATGTCAAGAGGGCACATGTGAATAGTGCATGAGTGTGTTTGTAGCTCGTGGTTAATAGAGTGAGTGTTGGCTTGGTGTCTGTTGAGTCTTGTAAGTTAAGATCTTAATCCTAGGTGTGGGAGAGACTCTCTATCGGCTGTGTCTTGCATTAAGAATAGCCATTGTGTGGTTGTAGAGCCTCATGCTTTGTAACATTGTTTGAGTGTTTTGATAGGTTTTAGATGCTTTTTGGGTTTTGGAACCTTCTTGTAATCTTCTTTTGAATAATTGAAGATAGCTAGTTTTATTATTTTCTAGAAAACTAATTATCTTTTTATAATATCTAGATTTAGTATTAAAAGGTGAGTTAACATTGGAGTGAGCCTAATTCATGTTCATTTTAGATTTAAATTCAAAAAAATAATTCCATAGATGGTTATACACACTTTAACCAAGCTTGCATGTCATGAAGATAGAGCACCACTTGAGAAATTACCCACTATCTCATACATGTAGTGTTGTGTTTGTAGAGCCTTTTTAGAATTGGAAATCTACCTTGTCAACTTTAACCCAATTTACCCTTCAATATATTCACAAATGAAAAATCATTATTTATAGTAGAGAAAGACAAAGACTCATTTCCAAAGATAGAAGTTGCTGTTGTGGCCATGTTTATAATGCTACATGAACTAGAAGAATAAAGAGCAAGTGATATCCTCAAAGTTATTGGTTTAGAGCTAGAATAGTTTTAGATGACCCTGGATTCCTTATATTTTATGTAAAAAATATATATTATATTACTAGTTGTGGCCCCTAGATAGTTAGCCTTAGGTCGTAGTTCACTATCTTCCCACCTGGACTAGTATTATAATTGTCACGTATGGTTTAGTCCAGAGTGAGGTGTATGATGTGGTTTCTAATCTAATGCTACTCCTAAAGGCAGTGGAAAGTAATATTAACTAAGCTAGGAGGAAAGGGTAAGATAAAATCTAAACTAGCCTAAGTGCGATGAGCATCTGTTCCTTGATTATCCATACACATCTTGGACTTCGTGCATGACTACCACTGGGATTACCAAGCACAGATCCTAGGTACACCACTGGGTTACCAAATAGTCACATTTAAATGCTTGTAATCGAGTTGTACTCATTCCACGTTCTAACATGAGTTTAAGGGTGAGAGAAACTAATTAGGAAAGTAGTAAATAATAATAAATTAAATAAATAACAAAGTGAATGCTGCAATGATGAAGTAATCTCGATCTTTATTGCTGGTCATGTGCGTGTCCAAGTATGTCACACTTGAATAAAGGATGCCATACAATTACATTCACCACACAGCGGGCAGACACTAGAAAATAATCTATCTTTGGAGGGATCAAACTCCCAGAGCTCCACTACTCCTATTCTATGGTGTGAAATGAGGGAGACCTGCCTCTTATTTATAGAACTAGTGGAGGGAAGGACGCGATATCGCGTACGCGATATTGCAGCCCATGTGATATCATGGTTGTGATATCCTAGCTATGATATTGCAGCCCATGTGATATCATGGTAGTGATATCACAGCCAACAAATTCATGACTCATTATACCCCCACGACTGAATGAAAACTCGTCCTCGAGTTACAGAGAGAACAAGCTCCATTGATTACACAGTGGATAGGTATGGGATTATTGACTGACTAGAATGGAATCATGCCGCAGTGTGGAGTCAAAACAAAATTGAGACACAACACAAAAGAAAATCCTATGATTATAAAATTGGTGGAACTCATGTAGTTCCTGGTGGTGGTGGTGGCTCCTCCATAGGTGTCTTTCCCTTTTCTTGTGCTCCAGTTCTTGGGATTTGATGGCGTTGAAGTATGGCCTAGAGCTTCTCCTCTTGTAAGGCCTTGAGTGCCTTGGCATGTGTGTAAGTTTGCGCTTGTGCCATAGAGGCATCCTAGTCAGCCTTCTCTTTTTCTTTCACCACCCTTTTATTCTTTGTTAATAGTTTATTAAGTTGCTTGGTTCTGAAGGTGTCTAGCTAGTTTTGAGCAACCTTTGGCCTTGTAGTCAGAAGGTTTAATACTTTTGAAATGGCTTGAATAGAGGAATCAATAGTCACACCACAAATGTTAACCGTGGTGCCTTTTTCTTTGTTGTGCCAAAATGGGTACATTTCCCCTAAGTACCAAGCACTGCTTATAGAGAGGGTAGGCCTTGATTATACAGTAGTAGGGTCTTCTTGTGGATACTAAATGATTGTTCTTCCTTCTCTACATGTGGTTCAGTAGGAACTTTTCCTTCACCTCTCCTAGGTTGTTTGATCGCACCTTGAGTAGGACCTTCCTGTTGTCCGTGTTTCAGGGCCATCTGCAATCACACGGGACGAATTGTTAGTAAGGTTGTTACCAAAGTTAGGTTATACCTTACTTCTTGTCTTAATATATTTATTTTATTTCCATGTGATGTTAATTATTGGAAGAACATGTCCACGAAAGATTATAGTGTTGAGTCCTCTTTGCTTAGGTGGTTTCCAAATTTAATTTTTTGGTATAGCTAAGGGGATGAAATTGTTTTTGACACATTCTATTCTTAATTCTACAACTAATTACCCTTAAAGATGTCCTTCAGGCAATGATGAATTTCAAAAAATTTATGCACTATATGCACTATTCGGCATGTGCCCCTTCCCCACGACTAAGCTGAACACTCTAGGTTCAAGTAGGTTTAAATGGAATGAAAATTGGAGTATCAGTGAGCGAGTTATGGATATGAAAGCAAGGGACATGCAATTGTGAGTCGTATAGAGGAATTGAAAAACTTCCCCTGCATGAACAATTGCAAATGATGTTGATTAGCACAGGGGGGTCATGTATATAGATTTTCATTGAAGTTAGGGCACTTGGAGAATGTATCGAATTTTTAATATTTCCTTGAAATTAAACGATGTAAACCAAGGACATTGGACTATTAGGAAGGGGTTCTCCGGTAATTAGATGGTTTTGAAGGCACGAATAATGATGAGTGAGTGTAATTGATCGATAACACCTTGGGTGGTAAGAAAAAGGTTATGTGATGGGAATGTTGAAATTCAAAGGGTAATAGTAGGGAAAGAATGTTAGGAAAAATAAGCTGAGGGTGAGAAATGATGTGTATGAGCTATATCATAAGTAAAGATTACAAGAAATTACACAAGTGGGTCCTCCCCAAAGCAGGTTCTAGCCTATAATGCCCTTGTGTAACCACACTTAAAGTGTCCATGGGCACTAGAAGGGTTAAATGTAATCCACACTAACTCCATAAAACACACACATGTAAATATCACTGGAATGAGGTAAGAATTCTATGCTACACATGACATGAGCTACAATTACATGAACAGTGAGATGAGATGAACTATAGAAAGGGATCGTAGAGATTGGGACATGAGGTAATTGACTCAGGGCACAGTGAATCCTGCGTTTAAAGCATGATTAACGTGTCATTAACCCATTGTTTCAAGATCAGGACCAAGTCCATTCCTCTAAACAGTGACATCACATTGTTTCATCCCATGATGAGCAACTATGAGAGTACCACAATATTGTACATATTTCAAAATCATATCAACACTATTGGGTTTCCATGTTGACATTATTGGATGTACCAAATATCCACTACTGGGATACCAAGTGTAATATGTTGTACTTTGAAGTAGTCATGCTTATGTATTTATGATTAAGTATTTTAACTAATTAAAAACATAAATGTAAAGTGCATTAAAAGTAAAGTGCAAATAGAGAGGATTAAACTAATCCAAATGTTGCAATGAATGTTAGAATCTCATGTTTATTGCCATTCATGCCAATGCATTTAGGTACAATGTGTTTGATTAAAGATCAGTAAAATCTCTTTAATTTACACTATGGGAAATTAGAGGGAAAATATTCTAACTCTAGCAAAACTAAACTACAAGGGCTTCACTATGCTACTAACTTTGGATGTCGTAAATATTGGTGGTGACCACATTTATATAGGCTTCCCTTGCATCAGTGTTAACACATCTGTATCGATGCATGTAACCATGCAATGATGGGGAGACATTGATAACGTTGCATTAACACATGACTGGAGAAATACTGTGTCTATTTAAAATTCATCATACCCGCATGTCTAACTAAAAACTTATCATTGAGTGAACAAAAATAGGTTCAAGCTTCTTAAAATTTTTTGGGAAGTATGGAATTTGTTAACTAACAAACAAATAGATGAACTAACTAACTTTACTAACTCTAAGTGCTAGATTGTAGAAAATTACAAAAATTAGTTTCATTACAATAGAATTGGGTACTTTATAAGCATTTTAGTAGGTGTTGCTAAGTTTCTAAAGATAGGATGAATCTTAAATAATACCTAGAGGTGGAGGCATCTGTGATGCTGAAGATCCTTTGCTAGGTTCCAATGTTGGTGGTGGTGGAGGCTAAGGTTGATTTGCTATTGTTATCATTATTGGCAGAAGCTTGAAAGCATCTAGCAATGCCTTTGTTTTTTTTCTCTTGCTACATGGATCATAAATAGTCCACATGACTTCATTGATGTGGGTTGAAACAGGAATGTTCCATCAGCATGAAATCAAAGGAAATAACTCATTTACATTAACAAACCATGCTACAAATTATTTACATTTAATGTCAAATGTCTTTACCAAGTTTTATAGTTCATGGTAGTCATTCATCCTTTTAGCTAGGTTCTTAGCAATAGACCATTGATTTCTGAATCTACTCCTAAGAACTTCAAGTTTGACATTGGTTATCTCCAACTATTGCTTGATCTTCTTATGATGCTTACATTCTACCTCATATGAGAGGTAGGAATGAACCACTTGTTTTTCCAATTCTGTCCTTGGTCTCCCCACTGTTTGCATAGCTAGGTTTGCATAATGAAGTTTAGCAAGCTTCATGTAATCTATTATTTCCTTGATCTGCAATTCCTTTAGGTGGTTTTCTACCTTATTGTATGCATTCAATTCACTAAAGATGGGCTGCTATACATCGCCTATTTGTTGGAGTTGTTAGAGAGCCTCATTTAACTTTGCCATAGCCAGTTGAATTTATTTCTCATTTACTTCTTTGAGGCATCCAACCTAGTCCTTGTAATGGTTCTTTACTCATTCAAATTTTAGGGCCTTATTTTTCTAGGAGGCTACCTCAATGGCCATTTTTTGGTAAAGCATAGGAACTTCCTCCATTGAGAGATTTCTATTCTCTACTACCAATATGCTCATGTCAAGGTTTGTGACGAGATAGGTAAAATTTGGTGCTAGATACCTTAAAAATTTATTTTTCTTTTGTTGTAGAGAAGTCACCTCATTTGTGATTGACCCGCGAGTCGTATCCATGGAGGAACAGTTTAAAAAAGTCAAAGAATCATTAAGATAATAAATGGTTAGAATTGAATCTAAAAAAATTTCACACTTATGCCTTTCACTCATAAGTAAAATTATGAACTTTTATCTTAACTTCTAATCACAAGTTTAAGAATAAAAATTTATAATTAAATCAAATTAAATTTAAAGTTACAAGCATACATGATGATGAGAATTACAAGGGAGACTTCACCTAATCTTGTGATTCTACCTTCTTGTTTCTATAGTGTAGTAACCTTGATAGCTCAACAATGGACTCTAATGGTCTTTAATTGCCATAAAGCTCAACAAATCCTCACATAATAATTTTTCAAGGGAAAATTGAGCTTCAATTTGATGTGGATTTTCTTGGGTATCAATCTTGGCGCACACCATGGGTGTGTGTTGGATTCACTCGGGTTGTACAAGGAGATGCTCAAAAAAAGAAATGCCTAATCAATGTCCCCCATGTTACAATTTGAAGTATTATTTATACTTCAAAAATGTTAAAAATAACTATTTTCATAATAGGTTGGACATAAGCCAAATCATACGAATTGGCATAACAACTAAGTTTAGCATCATCAATATCCTAGATTAGCATGTGTATCCTTATTATTAAAGGCATATTTTCCTGGCATATTGGTAGATTAACTAATTCTAATGAAGTTCATGCCTAAAATTTTGTTATCATGGTGCATTGGCATGAAAAATCCATTACCATCTGATGAGTGGCGAGGTACCCCTACACTCAACCATACGAAATGAGCGTAGCACGTGCGATCCGGTCGAACTCTGTAGACTAAATGCCTACACGCCGCAAGGAACACTTGGGGTTAATTAATCGTTGTCTTCCCAGGCTTGCTTGTATGTGTCATGGTGTATGGTTAAGCAAGTCTAAGGTATATGATTTTTTTGGTATTTTCTGGTTTATCTCCTATGCTAAACGGTGAAGGGTTGAGAGACTAAAACTAATTCTAACTATAGCACTAAGTCCTAGTGTCAGCATCCGTTCCCACTTGCCGTACACACCCTGAACTGTGCAACTGTGGCTACCAAACGCTAATCATTACTGGGATTACCACATGTAACGCATGTGCTTGAAGCGGTCATACTAAGGCACTTAACTAACCTAAGTGTGACAAGTAGCCGATTCCTTGACTAGCCGTACACATCTGTAGATGCTCGTAATCAATTCGTACTTGTCCCACGTTCTAGGAGGTAAGGGTGAGAGAATATAATCACAATGAGTAGCCAATTCCTTGGCTAGCCGTACACGTTCGTCAACGCTTGTAACCAAGTCGTACTCATGCCGCGTTACTAGGAAAGCAATAAATAACATTAATTAAACCTATCCATGCACTGCAAGGTTTATCCACAAAGCTCATCTTTATTGCCGTACACAACTTGCGTTCAGGTACAAAGCTGCTCGAATAAAGTACCGTTCACTTGGGGGACTCCTACTGCGGGCACATGGAAAATATTCTATCTCTGGGGTGATCAATCCACCAGAGCTTCACTACTTTATGCCTATGATGTGAAATGAGGGGAGTGCTGCCTCTTATTTATAGATTTGGCAGCGGACCGCGATATCACGTACGCGATATTGCAGGGAACGACGCGATATCGCGTACGCAATATCACAGGGGATGCGATATCGCTGTGCAATTCGTGTCTCATCACCATCCTTCCAAAATAGCTTTAATCTTCCAAAAATTCTCCTGATTGCTTGTGCATCCTACTAGCCATGGTGTCTAGGCATTTTGCTACCATCATTATTATTTCCATCATTGCACTCATCATCATCTACTTCTACTTCATGGCTGCTACACCTAAAACCCTCACTGCGTCTGGTGCACTAATGAAACCCTCATCATGTCCTTGCCTACCATTGTCTTCCTTCATGTTGCAGCTACACCACCATTTCTGCTTGTTGCTGCACTTTGTTCCTTTTGTTGTGTTGCTCTAACCTACTCTGATGTACTCTAACCCTATGGTTGCCATCACCTACCATCATGCCATAGTCACACCCATCATTTCCACATTCGGTACCTACCCTCATTGTGCATGCCTTGCTATAGTAACATGTTTTCTATTGCACACATTGTGATTTGCCTTCTATTGCTGTTTGGCCATCACTACTACACTTCCCGATCCACCTTGGCCCCTTCTGCTACGTGCACTAAAATTTTCATTGCTACATTCTAATCTGGCTATCACTGTTACTATTATTGATCTAGTCATTGACACTATCCTTGCCATGCTGCTCATCTCATGTGTGCGTCATCTGCTACCATGCTTGTTGTCACCACGTTCTACTATTTCTGCTCTTGTTGCATTGCTCCACAATAGTGAAACCCTTGTTTCTTACAACAGTGAAACCCTGGTAGTCACTACCTCTTGTTGCATGCACCATTGCTACTTGCTATTGCCACATTCTACATCACCTACCTTGGCTGTGCTGCATGCTATGCTAGCCTTGTCATTGCCTGTCATGGTCGTCGGTGTTGTCAGTGCTGTTGGTACCACTAGTGCCTATAACCCTAATTGGAAACTATAATACATATTTTTAGAACATTTATATAATATATATAATATAATTATATATATATATATATATAATATCTATGCATTATAATGTTCATATAATAGGATTATTATAATATTTATATTACCACATGCCATTGAAAAAATCTAGTAGCCTTTTTTGCTATACAATCCTTGATTATAGTTGCTTCTACCTATTTAGTACAATAATCAACTATCACTATGATCTATGCTTTCTCATTTAACATCAATGTGATGGGTCCCAAGAAACTAGTTTCCCATATGTCAAATAGTTCCAATGGTTGTATTCATTGCTATGGCTCTTCACTCTTGGTCATTATTCCTTAGTCAAATTTACATCTCTTACAAGATTGGATGAAGTTATGTGCATCCTAGAATATGATAGGCCAGAAGTAGCCTACCATCATTAGCTTAAGTGCTATCTTGTGCCTTGTGTAGTGATCACTACATGGTCCTTCATGTGCATCTTGTAGAATTCTTTATTGGTTCTTTTCTAGAACAGGCCATCTCGCTAGTTCATTAGCAAAAATCTTGTAGATATTTCCATTTATTTCCATGTATCTTTTCACTTTATGAAGGAACTATTGTTTCTGTTTTCTATTCCACTCAACAAGAAGTTCTTATGTGAGAAAATAAGTCATATAATTAGTGATCCATGATTTCTATATCGAGTTGATAGCCATTGTTATTTTCATAAACAAGTTCTCATCAAGAAATTGGTCTGATAATGGTTCTTCTTATTCCAATGATTCCCATGTTAGCCTTAACAAGTGATCTACTATGACGTTCTTTGTTCCCTTCTTGTCAATCATAGTGATGTCAAATTCTTGTAGTATTAAGAGCCACCTTATCACTCTAGGATTCATTGTTGGTTTATTCATTAGAAATTTTATTACACTATGGTCCATGTGGACATAGATAGGGTACCCAAGCATGTAATGTCCAAAATTTTCCAACGCCTACACCATCATAAGCTCCTTTTTAGTAGTGATGTAATTAAGTTGTGCTTTAGTGATGCTTCTACTAGCATAATGTATGTAGTATGGCCTCTTTTGACCATCAAGCTACATTAGTACTATGGCCAGTACATAATTGGAAGTATCTATCATTATGTAGAAGGTCTTGGACCAATATGGAGCTCTAAGGATCAATGTTTCTATTAACCTCTGTTTTAGTTTCTCAAGTGCCTTCTCACATTATTCTGTCCACTAGAATGGTGCATCTTTCTTGGTTAATTATACCAATGACTTTACTATTTTGGAAATATTTTCTATGAATGTTTGATAATATCCTATATGGCCTAGAAATGATTTGACCTCCTTAATGGTTTGTGGCCTTTGGGTGATGTTCTAAATGACTCTTATCTTTTTTGGATCTACCTCTATTCCTTTAATGATATCTTATGTTCCAAAATGATCCCATCTTGGATCATTAAATGTCTCTTTTTCCAATTGAGCTTCAAATTGATTTCAACACCTCTTTTCAATACTTGCTTTAGACAATCCAATGCTTTCTTGAAATCTAGCTCATAAGTAAGGAAATCATCCATAAATACTTCTACGTCATTACTAGTTTCTTTCTAGAAGATACTTAGTACTAATCTTTGGAATGTAGCGAGCACATTGCACAAGCCAAAAGACATTTGCTTATAAGTAAATGCTCCTCATGGATTGGTGAACGTAGTCTTTTCTTAGTCTTCTAGTGCAATGTAGATCTAGTTGTATATGCTATACTCATCAAGGAAGCTATGGTACTAATATTTGCAATGATATCTAAGACTTGGTCAACAAACGGTAGAGGAAAATGATCTTTAAATGTCACAGAGTTTAATAGCTGGAAATCAATACATACTCTCCACTTGCCACCCTTGAGAACAATGACCAAGGGCTAACCCATTCATTATCTGTAATGGGGTAGATGAAACCTGCTTTCAATAACTTTTCTAATTCTTGTTTCACTACTTCTTTGAGCTTAGGATTCAACCTTCTCTAAGGCCAGTGATGTGGCTCAATAGCTAGATCTATGTATATATGATGTTGACATATTCATGGATCAATGCTTGTTATCTCATCATAAGGCTATGTGAATGCTATTGGTCATCTATTGTGTACTTCTTCCAATAATCTTTTTTTCTGATATTTATCAAGGTTTATGTTGATGATTGCTGATTTTTTATTATTTAAAAAGACATATTCTAGCACATCTAGTAGGGCTTTTAACTTTAACGATTTTGGCTCAAACTTTTTTGGGATCTCTAACTATCCCCATTCAATATCTCCTTCCTTGTGTGAATGTGCATAGGGATGTTTCCTTCATAACTATTCTAACTAATTCATTTCCTCAATGTAGGCACTTATGATTTGATTAGTTGGTTCCATGTATATTTTAGATTCTATCTCTTTATCAATAGTCAACCATTGGGTGCCTTCTTCTTTAGTGGCTACTACATGTTGCACACACATTTCTTCTACATAGTAGTTGCACGCTATTTCTTTCTTTATTTATTAGCCCAAATTCTTCACACATAGTTACACCTATTATTGTTGTATGCAATACATGGAACTTGGCATCTTTGTATAATTCTAGCTTTGTTCTCATTGGAAATTTCCAAGGAAATATCTCTAATTCCAAGCTTAGCATCGACAGTGCTAAGCCATGACCTTCTCACTATTATAGGAAAATTTTGCTTTATTTTTTCCACGTGAATTACTAAGAAGTTAGTGGGATAGGACCAACAACTAATGGTGGTGATGAAATCATTCACCTATTTAAGTGGGATAGTGATTAACTAATTTGCAAGCTCTAATCAAATATTGCTTTTCCTTAGTAATGGAAGATTCCAAGCTTTGTACATATCTTCTAATTTAAGTTGACTTCTAACTCTGAATCCAACATAGTTTTGCATAGTTTGTATCTTGCTATTTGGAGATATATCTAGATACTTCTTGGATGTATTCTTTTCTGGGAAGGTGATCCTATCTTAATCCAATGTGTAATAGTTTGGATTAGCATGATAGTACTTAGATTTAGATTGGTATAAGATGGAAGCTTGGTATTCGCTAGAGAAGTGTGTGTAGATGAGGTTGATGTAGATGGATTCCCCATCCTTTGAACCCTTTCTGGACTTGTTCAAAAGAATGAATGTTTCTTGGATTTAGATTAATTCATTATCACCTTCTCCTCTATGTTTACTACCCTTGTTGTATTCTTCTACTGTGGTTGTAATGGTAACTCCCCTTGCATGATTGGTGGTGGAACTATCAATAAAGAATTGGAAGGTTGGTTTGATGGACAAGCTACAAGTTGGTGTGCATAGAGATTTGGATCCATCCTTGGAGTGGTGTGACTGTAATACTTAGATGGATAATAATGAAAAAGGGTATGAACTGAAGCATTCCTTGGAGAGATTAGACATTATACATAATATCCATAAGGATTTGGTTGCCTAAATGGATACTATTGCCTTGGCAATGACATTGCTCATGCTTGTGGCTATTGCCACTATTACTGGTATTACTCCTACAATTGAGGGTAGCCTCTACTTGGGTAGTAAGTTGGTTGGAAGAATTATCTAAGATTACCCTAAGGATAAGATAATTGTCTTGGCATTTTCTTTTTAACAAATCTCAGATTGAGTGCGTATGCTCTAGAATCTTGCAAGTGGGTTGTAGTAGGGCAACATCCCTTAGGATGTTCATATTGGCACGTCTTGCATCCTTCCTCTTCTTTTGAACTAGAGTCCATACATTCCTTAGTTGTAGCAACTTTTCCTTTCTATTTATAACCTTCTCATCCATGATCTCTTATCTTCTTCTTATGTTTACCTTTGTTGAATGCTTGTTTAGCCCTTTCTTCTACTATCTTGAGAGCTATAGCAAACTTCTCATCCACCAAGTCCCACAGCTTCTCTACCCTTGTTGCTATATCATTATCTAATTTGTGGATTGGTAGAGTTTTCTTTTGAATTACATCCTTCGAGGATTCTTTTTCCTACTTGTTGCATATTTGAACATCTTATTTTCTTATTAATGAATCTTGGTTATATTCTTTAGCTGATTCTCTTTAACTCTTGTTTCTATTTTTCACTTGGTCTATTAACCTTTGGATTCGATGAGTCACCATGTCTAATAATCTTCCTTGGGCGTAGACCCCAAGGATCTCTCTGGTTTTTTTCTTGACCCATCAACAATGTGTCTAAGTTTTTCCCTTAGTGAGAATCCATGGCCTGGGCATCTATGCAAAAGAGAATAATACCTATCCATTACTGCATTAAGGGATTCATGTGTCCCTTGCTTTCATCCATGGATTTGTTTTCTTAGGTTAGACACTCTTGAGTACTTTTGATACTTTTCATTAAAGAGCTTAAGCATGATACTTCATCTTGTAATTGATTCTAGTTCTAATGATCTTTACTAGTTCTCTACCTTCTTAATGAGTGTTCTAGGAAATAACTTTAATTTTTGCCCATTACTTTTAATGTTTTGGAGGATACAAGAATCATGGAATGCTTGAAGGTGATGTTGTGGATCTACATTATATCCACCTTCAAATTTGAAAATGTTGTTCATATCAAGTTGCTTGATGTGACTATCCTTCATTTGCCTAGTTGGAATATACACTACTTTTTTTACATTTATCATAGTTCAAGTGGCTAGTAGGGGTTCTACATAGTTGTTGGGTTTGTAAACTCTATTGTAGCGGTGAAACCTCTGATTGTCATAGTGCTCTCTATCCTCATGCCTATTTCTATCTCTTTATCATTTATAATCTTCATCTTCATTATTAGGATACCTTATTTTATATTCATCCCTCTCATAATTTCTTCATCCTTCTCTGTCATTGTCTCTAGATCTATATTCCTTCCTATTAGATTTCATAGATGAATGCAAAAAGGAAGAGGAGGAAATTGGAGAGCAGTGTCAACTAGTTCTCATTCTGTGACTTTGTGATTCATCCTCTTTTTATTCTACAAAAGCTCTAGGCCTTAAGATCTATCTATGTATGAAGTCTCTTATATTCCTTCTAAGGTCTTCTACTAGAGTTGACTTTAAATTTATGTTGGCAAGATCTTTAATATGTATTACTCGTGTCTGGGAGTGAGATCCATGAGTCTGATAGAACTTTAAGGGTCTTTTATCTCTTCTAGGACAAATGTTTGAGGTACTTTCTTTTACTTTTCATGTTCATGGTGTGTCTCCATGATGTCATCCCTTCTTGCTCAAGCCTTTGTTGGTTGGTATGGCCTTGTCATATCCTTTGTGACTTGATAGCTCTCTTGTTCATGAGTTAGGTTGGCCTTCATGAGGGCTACTTAAAACATCAATGGTATGGAATGTTCTAGTGGAAAAACTATCTTGCCTTACAAGTCTCTCCATTTGAGTTGTTTATCCTAGTGAAGAATGAATGTGGAATCAAGATAGCATGGGTTAGCATGAGCATTTGCAATTCTTTTTTACATTGGTGCACTCCAATCCTATTCATTATGTGTTCTGTCATGACTTCTTTGAACTTCTTTAGCAAGTGATGATTTTTCTCTAAGTGTGAAAACCACGTTATATTCTTGAGACTTGAGTGTGTGTGTATATGTATTATTAAGTTTGATTAAATATGTGAGGAATGAACTTTGTAATTTTTGATGCACTGAACTTTTTAAGATCAATTACTAAGCATACACTGACACATCCCTAGCAATAGCATCAATGATGGATGGTGGTGTATCAAAACACTCTACCATAAGTCACAAGTGTTCATGTGCAACCAGATCATAATGCTTGGATGGATAATATAAGTGTGCTAGGAGTTGATATTAAGTTCGTGATCATTGTCTTTTCACTTTGATTTAGTGAGATCTGAGTGTATGGTTTAACTCATAGTGAGGCATATGATAAGTGATGTTTTAAGGCTCAAATGACTTCTAATGGTAAACATGATTAACAATAGAATTAAAGTCTAAGTCTAAGTAATACAGAAATAGAAATCTATTCTATCCTAGCAGTAATGAGTATTTGGTCTTGGCTTGCTAGTCACGTCTTAAGCTTATGTAATTGTCACTAGGATTACCAAGTGGAATCACTATTCAGCAAATCAAGTGAGACCACTCCTGGGTTACCAAATAATTACACTTAAATGCTTAAAACTAGTTGTAGTCATTCTGCTTAACTAATAAGCATGAAAAATAAAATACTTTGGAATGTAAATGATTAAGCTAAAAAAAAAGTAAAATTATGCTACTTAAACAAAATAACAAAAGAACTAATGGAATGTTGCAATGATGAAAAATAGGCTTGCTCTTTATGTATAATTTACTCAAATAAAGACTTTGTTTACCTACTTAATACCACACTGCAAGCAGTTACTCTATCACTAAGACTATGAAATAAAACTTCAAGAGTTTAGATAAGAGTTGGCAAAAAATTATTGTTGCTTGTATGTCTAAGTGTTAGTATTTGTAGGATTGCATAGCTTCTAAGGCATCGTATCAATGATGATGTAGCATGGGCTATGATATTTTAGTTATTATATCATTGATATGATATTGTAAATACAAATATCACATTTGATTAAAAAATGATTTTACTATGGTTGATGAGTTGCATGAAATCAATGCCCCAAAGAGCAATAGGCTCTAGTGGTTGGATCCACTGTTAAGACCCTTCCATTTGTACAGTCATCCCTTCATCTTGTTGGTAGCACTCATATGAATTAGAGAAATGATGGTTGTCCCTAAAGATTATTGGCCATTAGTATCCTACCATGAATATTTTGATGGCCATCCTCCTTCTTGCGTAATGACCCCCACAAGGACTCTCATGATCATCTTGGAGGATCCATAGTTGATTAGCATTGGGTATTCACCATCACACAAAGTCATTAAAAAAAACCTTGTAAAGGTTACCCTTGATTTTCATGTAATGCTTAGCTTGCTAAAGAAACTATTATTTCTTCTTGTTATCTCATTATTGAGGTGTCTCTTGAGTGAGTAGGTAAGAGAGGAATTCCTTGCATCAATTAGGATCTTCAAGATTTTGCACTTCAGGAACTTTTACAAAGAGGAGTTTCTTTGAAAATTATTCAAATAAATATCCTTCATCCTCTTTGTTGTCCCATCATAACTAAGATAAGTGGTCAGTGACAATGTTCTTGATTTTCTTTTAGTTCACTATTGTAAGGTTGAGCTCTTGTAGAATTACTAGCCATCATATAAGATGAGGGCTCACCATTAGCTTGTTCATGAGAAACTTGATGGCATTATGGTCCATGTGCATAAAACTTTGATATCCAAGCACATAGTGCCTAAATTTCTCTAAGGCATTCCATGAGCTCTTTCTCTATGGTGATGTAGTTTAACCATGCTCCCATAATACTTTTGTTTACACAATGGATGTAGTAGGGATATTTTTGATCATCCAATTATGTAAGCATGACCCCCAAAGCATAATTTGATGCATAATTCATGATGTGAAAAGGTCTAAAATAATTAGGAGCATGTAGAATAGGAGTTTCTATGATCTTTTATTTTAACTATTGGAATGATAAATCCCATTCTTTGGTTTAGTTGAATGATGCATCCTTCTTTGTGAGCTCAACCAACGAGTTAGCAATTTCCAAAAAGGTCTTGATGAAGAATTAGTAACAACAAGTGTATCCAATGAATGAACTTACATGTTTCATGACTTTAGGTTGCCTAGTTATTTCTTAGATGACTTGTACCTTTTTGGGTCTACTTCAATTATTTTTTCTAAAATTATGTGCCCCAACACTATGCCTTCTTGGATCATCAGTTGGCCTTTTTATCAGTTGAGCTTCTGGTTAGTCTCCACACATAGTTGAAGCAATTGTTCAAGATGGTCCAAGGCTTGCTCAAATGTGGTACCATAGGTGGAGAAGTCATCCAAGAGACTTCTACCCTACTACCAGTCTACTATTGAAAGATGTTGAGAACCAAATGTTGAAAGGTAGCAAGAATATTGTATGGGTCAAAAGACATCTATTTTTTTTATGCAAAAGTGCCACAAGGACTTATGAATATAATTTTGGCCTGGTTCTTTGGTGTAATCTGAATTTGGTTATGGCCACTATATCCATTTAGAAAGCTATAATAACAATTTCCTACTATGGTGTTCAACACTTGGTCAATAAATGGCAACAAAAAATGATCCTTAAAAGTTTCCATGTTCAATAACTGGAAATCTATCCAAATTATTTACTTCCAATTTTTTTACCATCTTCAATAGCTTCTATTTCCATTTTAGAGTAAGTTTGACATTGATGATTATGAGCTTGTCATTATTAAGAAAAACATATTCTAAATTTTCTGGTAAAGCTTTCAGTTCAAGAAGCTCATGCTTCAAGTGATCAGGGATTTCCAACTCTTCCCAATCCATTTTAATTTGTGTATGTGAGAGTTGGTGATGAAGTTGCTCCATTTCATCCATGTTCTTAAGATAGTTGCTTGTAAGGCTTACCAAGGGTTTCATTCATATGGTAGATTTAGCTTGATGATCTATTATTAGCCATGGGGTACCTTCTTATTTTGTGACTACTGCATATAGACACCTCCAAATTACTATTGTTTTAGCATACTAATTGCATGTTGAAATTAATGTACCCTTCACTATCCATATTTTCTGCAAATAATAGCACCTTGTATCATTGTATGTGATGCATAGAACCCTCTTCTTCTCTATCTTGCCAAATTTATTTTCCTTGAAGATTTTCAAGGAAAGGTCTTAAATTTCCATTTTAGTATTGATAGTACTTAGCCATGCGCCTTCGATAATGATAGGAAAGTCCCCTTTACAATTCTCCACATGAATTACTAGGAAATCTGGAGGATGGGACCACCCACAAATGGTGGTCACAGTGCCCTTCACTAGTCTCAAAGGAATAGTGATGGACTGATCTACCAACTTTAAGAGGAGGTAGGTTTTAGGTCTCATATATTTCTTTGAATATTAAGTTCACCTTAGAACCTGAGTCCAAGAAAGCTTTACATGGATCATTTCATGCAATTTATAAATAAATGAAGGGACTTTGAGGATTAGATCATTTCGTTGGAAGATGACCAACCTTTATCTAATCTATGAACATTAGGGATCCTTTGATTTAAAAGCAACTTGAGGGTACTATTAGAGGTAGAGAAGGTAGGGTTAATAGCCATATATGTTTGCAAGAGTTTTGTGGGGCTATTTATGCTAAAGAACAATCTCTTATAATTTTTTTGTTTAGAACCACTTGGATGAACATCCAACTATAAATTCATTACCCTTGTAGTGTTTTGCTACTGTGGCTATGGTAGAATTTTTTCTGCATAAGTGGAGTAGGTGGCAAGGATGTGGTTGTAGATGGTGTATAAGCTATTGAGGGAAATAGAGGATGGAAAGGAAAAGGAGACTTCCTCTTGGAGAAGGTGCTCTATAATATTCTAGAGGGTCGTGGTGGTGAAAGAAGGAAGCATGGCTAGATGAGTCATGAGGAGATATAGGCTATTAGATATAGTATCCACAGGAGTCTGGTTGATTGTAAGAATATTACTACTACAGTGGTGGCATCCTTGATGACTATGTGTGTTGCCACTACTTGTACTGCTTCTAAGATTGAGGAGGTGCTCCACTTAGATAATACATTGATTGGTGGAATTATTGTCCATAGTTGACTTATGAATAATGTAACTACTTAGGTGCTTGTCCCCTTGCTAATTTGGAATTTAGAGAATACATTGTAGATTCTTTAGGATAACATTCCTTGGGATATTCATAGTGAAAAATGTCACATCCTTCATTATTTGTTTAATAATCTAAAACCTCTTTGACTATTGCAACTATATCAATTTTTTGATGGTATCCCTTCTTTGTATCCTTCTTTATTCTCCTTTCTTGATGACTACTCAATTTGTTCTTTCCTCTATAATTTTTAGAGTTGTTTGAAACTTCTTGTTTAAGGAGTTTCATAATTTGTCCATCTTGGCCAATATCTTAGTGACAAATTTTTGTATCAACAAGGTCTTCCTTTATACCATTTCATCAAGTGATGCCTCCTACTTTGAGTCATAGAAATATATCTTTCTTTTATAAATTGAGGGGTTCCTATTATACTCCTATGTACTTTCATGCTTTTTTAGCTTCCCTTCTTCTTTAGCCATCTGGTCTATCAACCTTTGGATTTGATGGACCCTCATTTCATAAAGTCTTCCTTGGGCATAGATCCCAAGTATTTTCCTAGTCTTATTTTTGAGTCCATATACAATATGATGAAGCTATTCCCTTTGGGAATATCCATGGCTTATGCATTGATGTAATAGAGAGTAGTACCTATCCAAAGCTACACCCAAGGAATCATGATTTTCCTACTTCCATCCTTGGATCTATCTCTATAAGTTAGACACTCTAAATTATGTTTGGTATTTTTTGTTGAGAAATTCCAACATAGTACTCCATTGGTGAATAGATTCTGGTTCCGAGAATGGATACAAATCTTCTGCTTCCTTGGTGAGTATCCTTGGGAATAATTTGAACTTCTATGATTCATTCTCTATGTTTTTCAAGGCACAAACATCATGAAATTCTTGGAGATGATTCTAAGGATTTGAAATATATTCCCCCTCAAATCTGTAGATATTTTTCATATCCAACCTTTTAATTCTGGTATCTATCTTTTGGTTGCCTTATTCAAATTCTTACTATCTTTGAAATGTTAAACATGTTTCTGGTAGTTGGTAGAGGCTCATCATAGTCATGAATATCATGGTGTCTCTTTAATGTTCATGGTATCTATGACGAGTTCTACTATGCATTCACTCCTACGATGTTTTTCTTCCCCCTGTGGTTGTCTTTGACCATGGTCTTGATCATCCTGGTGAGATCTACATTCATCTCTATCCCATCATTTATCCTCATCATGGTCTTGACTATTTCTCCTTTTATCATGGCTTTTATTCCTCCTATTAGAGTTTGATGATGAAGACGAAGAGGATGATGAGGGTGAAGAAGGAGAACTAGGGGAATAATGCTTGTTAGGTCCTCTCTTTTGATTTCTACTCAAATCCTTGTGCTTTTCTTTGTCTTTCCTTTGATCATTATCCTTTCCCTTAGATGAATGGCTAGGATTTTTATCCTTTGAGGCCATTTGGTCTTAAGACCTTATCTTCACATCACCAAGGTTTTTCAAAGTTGGCTATAACCTTTGGTTAAGGATCTCCTTATCAACAAAAAGGAGGAGAAACTATGTATTAGGATTGGCCAGAAAAAATCCTTTTTCTTTTTGTGCTATTACAAGAATAAATCCATTGAGATCCTCTTACCATTAGAAGCCTCATATCATGCTTTCATGTATTAATCTTTCTTTCACTAGGCATCAGTGAGTTGATAGTTCCTATAGGTGTAGTCTTGGACTTGGTATTTTGAATTAAATGTAGTGATGCATAGCCTGATGAGATTGGTCATCAACATGGTGGAAATAGATCGATATGAAGGTAACACAATGTTTCCTTCCATGTTCCTTCAATGAATTTGTTCATCTTGATAAAGGATGAAAGTGAAAGTCGAATTTTAAGGATTTCAATGAGAATACATAACCCTTAATTATTGGGACTTCTTTGATGTCCTTTATTTTTGACTAGATTCTTCTGTATGTGATGGAGATTCATTCCTATGAGACGATGCCATATTAGTGTTAAATAATTAGTATGCCTTAATATTTTTAACAACATCTTTATATGAATCACAGTTTACTTCTAATTAGCACACTTAGCCAAACTAGAATTTCTAGCAATGGTTCTAATGATGAGTAGCATGTATTCCTTGCATCCAACCACATGAATCACAAGCATGCACTAGTAATTTGATCTAATTCCATAGACCTATTTCCTAAGTCTACCTATTGTCTTAAACTATGAAACAAAGCATTGTATGATTGTTGTCTTCATAACTCACACTTGTACTATTAGTTCATATAGTTAAATATGAGTTAATGCACATGATGTGTATTTTTATAGGTGTTTATATATATAAGTAAATGAAGGTTTAATAGTTAATTATTTAACTACTTAGCTAAGCTAGTGACTAACTATCCTAACATATGTAGCTATTCCCACTACCTGTACACATCCTAAACTCATATCAACACTACTGGGTTACTAAGTGAACATTATTGAGTGTACCAAATATTCATTACTTGGATACCAAGTGCAATATGTTATGCTTCAAAGTGGTTGTGCTTATGTATTTATAATTAAGTATTTTAACTAATTAAAATGATAAAAGTAAAGTGCATTAAAAGTAAAGTGCAAATAGAAAAGATTAAACTAATCTAAGTGCTGCAATGAATGCTAGAAATAATTTTTTTTTCCATTCATGCCATTATGTTTAGGTACATGGCATTTGAATAAATATCTATACAATATCCTTAATTCACACTCCAACCCTTAGAGGGAAAATTCTGAAAAAACTAAACTAAAAGGGTTTCACTATGCTACTAACTTTGAATGTCATAAATGTGGGTGGTGGTTGCATTTATATAGGCTTTTCTTGTGTTAGCATTGATGCATGTAACCATGCATCAATACAAATACATCGATGGGGTTGCATTGACATATGCCTATCGATGCAACCTATTTATTCAAAACTAATTAGTAATGAAGAGACTTATGCAAAAGAATATTACATATTACATTAATATAAAATTTAATTTTGATGAGGTGAGCAAGAATCGATTCATTATTTTGTAAATAAATAGGATATTTTTTAGATTTCAATATTTCATCTTAGTTACTTTAAATTATTTAGGCTTACTTTAACATTTCTACTTGAAATGTTATATGTTTACTCTAAGTATTTAGAAATTTTTAAATCAAACAAACATCCCTACATATATAATGATTGGACCATCAAAAAGATAATTCCATTTATAAAAGAATAAAAAAAATAACATATAAACTACCATTCACATTTTCTTTTAGAGTTATAGTTAAACAATGTTGTTCTAATCATAATTTCTTTGAAATTTTACAGCATCCTTCAAAGAGCCTAATCAACAACCTATACTTATTTTAACTTTGTGAACTCTATTGAAAAAATTTAAAATTTCATTTCTACTACATTAAAAACTAAATAAATCAAGATAGTATTATACACGTGTTCCCATGGTATCCTCTATACTGAATTTTTTGCCAAGCCAACAAAAAATCATTCATGGAATTAGTTATAGGAGATTACCTATGATCACTACACCTAAACTAATTCTAAACTTTCCAAATAAATGGGAAATTTTAAAAGAATAATTAGAAATCTATGTTGTTAAAAAACATAAGACACAACTTAGATCCTTCATAATTTTTTTAAATGTAAAATATTGATTATTAGGTAATTTTCCATGAAGCAACTTACTAGTAAAGAGCTGAATATGATAAGTGAAAATATTCACTAAACATTTCATTATTTCTACAAGGAGTAATGTGGTATAAGAATTCTTTATGGAGCATTGTGATTCATCACACCACTTCCATCCTTGATTATGTTCTTTCAAAATTAGAGAGGGGTTAGTAATATTAAGAATATTAAAAAAGTGAAACCATCATATAAGTACTTTTCTTTCATCACCTAAATCCATGGTCTATTTGAAACATAAAACTATCAAGTAGTATTTTTGATAAAGCATAATTAATTTCCAACATATGTTCAAGATTCCATTTTCCATAGGATTATAGTTTATACATTTTATTCAAATTTAAAACATGAACTTCTTTTCAAATGGTTAGATCATAAGAAAGTTATTTTTCTCTCTCTTTCTTAGAATTTATTATTTTAGGACAATAAAAACAAGAAAGGAAAGAGAAAAATCTTGAAGGGTAGATCATACTGGTTGTAGCTAACTAGCCTAATGATGATAGCTTAGCCTTCTACCTAGCTAGTTTATTATTAATCTTCTAAAGAAGTGGATACCTATGTTTCTTTTTCATATGACTCACAAAGGAAGAAAGTCCCAAATATAATTATTAAAGATTTTTTGTAGTGAAATAATATCCTTAGAATATAGTGATGTAAAAGTTTCAAATTCAAACTCCATTGGAAAAATGACTATGAGTTGACCACAAGTCTAGGAAAGGTTGTGGTATTACAACATGAGTTGTGGTGAGACTAAAATAGAAATAAATTCAAAAATTGAAAATATTAAGATTTATGGTATTACGTCATGAGTCATGATAAAAGAGTATGAGTACATCACAAGTCATGATTAGAGATCATGAGTCATGATTGAAATAAAAGAATTATTGAAATAGGTTGTCGCAGCAAAAGTTGCAACTACAAGTCAACCATGAGTGCACCATGAGATGTGGTGTTTGACCATGAGTTGTGATGATCAACCATGAGTGCATTAAAGTTGTGGTAAGTTTGTGGTCTTGCAAGAATCTCATCACAAGTCATGGTGAGGTCATGACACTACAAGCATCATAGAAATGATGAACTTCAACTAAAAATTTCTTTAATTATTTGAAACAAAGAACCTCCAAACTTTACAAAGAAGAATCTTAGGCCTTCATATGAATTAGATCTAGGTCTCAAATTGATCAAAACTTTGAAATTGCAAATTTAAATTAACTCTATCAAACCTTGAAACTGAGAAAAGATTGTGAACTTATGCAACTAAAAACTATGAAAATGAAATGAAAACATGTGAAACAATTGAAAACTTTGGAGATTAACTAAAAATGAGAGCAAAGGGTTTCCTAGGTGGTGTAGACAAGTGGTGAGGTTGGGACCATATAGCAAGTAGCATGCAAAAGGCATAGGTAGGATGCACGTGTGGTATACTACAGTGTAGTAGGCAAGGCATGTTGCATGTTGCACATAGTGATAATGAAGAGTGGGTAAGATTAGGTGCAACTATGATAGTATTAGTGCAAGTGTGATGGTAGCACACATAAAGATGGAAAACATAGCTATATAGGTGATGGAGATGATAAAGAAAAGGTAGGTTAGGGCACATTGTGAATGGTATTATTTCACATGGTCTTTCCATACCTTGGCATGACCTGAAGCTATATTGCTTGTGCAACAACGTTGAATTGTAGCATGGTTGGATGCCATGTGTTAGCATAGTCAACATTAGCCATTGTGAAATAGTTTTTAAATTTATAATTATTTATAGTTAATCTTAGTAAATGCAATTAACAATGTTGATATGGTGGCTAGTGTAATAGAGTTAAACCTTTTTATTTAGTAAGTAAGAGATCTTTAGTTCAAATCCCACTTTTTTAAAATTTTAACTAGCATGTTTTACAAGAATTGTAATATCACTATCATGCATCAAATTGAGATAAAATTTGTATAGTTGGAATTGTCTCGATGAGTAGTACATGTTGGACTTAAGTAATATCCACTTTTATAAAGTTGAATTTATGAAAAGGTAAAAAGATCATATAATTATTGGTTAAAGAAATTGATTAACTAATTAGTTAACTAATACCTTTTTAATTTTTAACTATTCCATCTTTTACTAACTAGTAGGAATAACTACCAAATTAACTATCCCTTTGTTTATAAACTATAAAAAAATTAATGTTGATTTTCTTATAAATTAGAATTAGCTATAGGATTTTAATCCACACTTAACCTACCAAGGAAAACTAAAGCAACAATAAGAGGTAGTTGCAATTTGCAAAAATGATAGGAGACATGGCTCAACCCAAGCAATCTACTTAGTCTTCTTCAACCGCAACAGGCAAAGAAGTAGTTATCCTAAAGCTTGATGCTAGTTTACATTGAAATCATGTACTAGAAGCCACTAATTTAGTCCATTCTTTACTCAAAGTTGATGATTATGAGTTTATAAGGACTTCCTAAATGTTTGATTTATTAGTTTTTTTTTACTATGTAAACCTAGTTTATGCCATAAGCCTATACTTAAATGGTGTAGTCTGTATGATATCATGTCTAGTAATGGTTCAAGGTTGGCTTCTGAAAATGCCAAAATCACCTATGAGATCATAAGAAACACTCTAGCTTTCCACCTTGGTAAGGATCCACTCATGCTTAGTCACAAGCCTTATGAATTTTATGTTTTTTGTATGAAGAATATATTTGAGGGTGTTAATAAGTCTATCATTCCTAAAAATGATTTGGAGGAAAAGGATTTTAAGGATAATGTTAAATTCTAACTTAATTTATTTTTAGAAAGTAAGGTTTTGTGGCAACCTCACACATACTAAGTTTCTTCATATTCCATTTTATTATTTCATAGTGCCAAGAATGGTAGAGTATATGATTAATTGTATCCTTGTTTTACCTACTTGTTTGTTGGGATAGTGTCAAAGCATGTGAAGATAAGTTCTTCCTTTGATGTGTAGCCCTGTTCATAACCCTCATCATAAGTTATGATAGCAAGAATAACCACTTTCTTTCCTTTGACCTAAACCAATATCCCTCTTTTCTTGAAGATGAACTATTGACTTTTGGTATGTTAAAACCTTAAGGAAATTGGAGAACATAGAATGTTATGGAATGTGATGTTTTTGTAGGGCATGAAGAAGAGCTCAAAGAATGACATCTAGAAAGAGATCTCAAAGTGGAGACTACAAGGACTAAAGGGAGCATGGATGAGTAAGAAGACTTCAAGCTAAAAGAAGATGATCTAGTGATCAAGATGAAGCTTCGAGAATCAAAGTTCAAAAGTTGAAAAGACATCTCTTAGAAGTAGAAGATGTCTTGGTTGAAGTCGAGTTAACTGAGAGAAGATGTCTTCCAAAAATAGGAGATGCCTTTTTTCAAGAAAAGACATCTTCATATAAATGTTTCAATTTCAAAAAAACGTCTCCCCAGAATTAAAGTCAATTTCAGAGAGACATCCTAATCTCAAAGGAGATGTATACACTAGCTAATATATAGCCATTGTACAAATTCTGAGGTGATTTTCGAAACTTAAAGATCATAAGAAGACTTCATTCTCTTGGATATTATGCCAGTGTTGAGAAAGCATTGTCACTATCAAATCAATCATTATATATTGTACTTGTGTACTTCAATTGTCAAATCATTTACTTGATTGTTTATTGTGTTGTACTTCAAAGTATAAGGACATGTAATTATAGATTACATTCTTTCCTTGTGCTTTTGTTTTTCTCTTGTAGCCCTTCTAGAGTTGATGTACTTCTTGCAAGAAGGCATCGTCATTGAGCTTGTCAGGATCTTTCGAGATTGAGTGTTTGTGTAGCATCAAAACACTCTAGATTGGAGCTCAATTTGTAAAGGTTGTGGGATCCTTGAAATCACATTCTAAGCTTGTTAGGACCTTGTGAGATTGAGTGGTTTTGTAGTGAAGAAACACTCTAGAGAAAAGCTTAGAGTTTTTACAAAATGTGGTGCTCTTCAAGCCACATTTTGAGCTTGTTGGGACATTGTGGGGTTGAGAGGTTTTGTAATAATGAAACTCTTCACAGTAGAGCTCAAATCTTGTAAAGGTTATGGTGTCCTTCAAATCACTTTTTGAGAAACAAATTCTGAAGATGTGCAAGGAATCTACCCTCCAAGTGTGGACTACCAAAGTTGGGAAAACATGTAAATTTTAAGTGTGGTTTTTGTGGCTATTTAATTTTGATTTGGGAAACTTATTCATCCCCAACCCTCCCCCTCCCCACACTCCCCCTTCTAAGTTCTCTATCCTCATGAATAGCCCCTGAGAACTAGGCTTGAAAGTTCTAAAAGAGGTTGAGAAGTGGTTACACAAACTCAAAATTTTGAAGCTATATACAAGGTATTATATGTTATTTATTCATATTTTAATTTATTGGTTATCTATTCTTATTATATTTTTATGTGGTAGTGGACTTTGAAGTGCAAAATAATCTTAAGGTTGGTACAAATGAAAAGAATCATAGGAAGGAAAAATTGGTTGAACCCACTATTAAGGTATTTGTCTTTCTATTTTTAAGTTTATCTTTTCATACTTTATTTTGCTAATAGTTTTCTCTCCTTTAATTAGAAACCATGCATTCTTGTTCATGGTCCTAGCAGAAGTTTGCAATTAGAAAAGTAGAAAGCTACAAATGTAAGTCCTTCTATCTAGTTATTAAGTTTATTTTCTTTCCTTAACATGTACTTATGATAGTGTATTTCTTTTGCAAATAATATTAGTGGATCAAAAATTTCTAGTTGAGGAAATAGAAATAGTAGCCTTGGAATCTACTCTTACTCCTACACTTACCAAAAACACTAATAACCACTAGAGTATTTGAAGTTGGTATCTCTTTGAGCCACTTTCATTAGAACTTCCACCTTATTTAGCACATCCATTACTATATCAGTAACCCTTCTATAGGTATAATTTATATTACTTTAGCTACATCAATTTCTATCAAAGGTTTGTCTTACTCCCTTGCACAATTTGTCCATGATGCTAAAGAGGAGGGTTTGATGTTCCACCATCTTAGTGATTGAATTACTATGAACATTTTGAGTTATTTTTAAGAAGGATTGTTCCATTTGTAAGAGGCCTCTTACAAAATACTAACTAAAAAGTGCAACCTCAAAAATAATTCTGAGTTAGTAGTTTTTAGTGACACTTTTGAGTATCATCTAATTCTAGAGGATTCGCCTAATGTAATCAAGGGTTTTCAGAAAATATTATGAAAATTGGAGAGCTTGATGCATGTTGAACACCAAATGACTTCTTAAAATGGAGAATTACTACCTTCATGTAAGGAGTTTAATAATAAATAATTTTTTGTTGCTTTTTTCTTTTCCTTGCCTAACTTCAAGGTTTTCTTTGAGTAAAGGAAGGAAAAAGAGTGGAAGAAAGATTTTTTTTTAATGTGACACTCAAGTTGAATTACTAAACACAAAGCTTTTGAAAATTGAAGATGAAACATTGCTAGATACATTCATCAACTTGGTAGTGGGCTAGCTACATGTTGCCATCCACTTTGAAATGAAAATGCTATCAAGGAGGAACAAGAGGTCCAAATGAAGATGGCTAAGGATCTGATACATTCATTCAAGCGAAAATTTTAAATTCTTTTTTTTTTGTATTATTATTTTCTTCTTGATTCCTTACTCTTCCTTATCCCATTCTTTTATGGTTATTATTATCAAGAAGCTTTTAGAATAAATCACTCTACTATTGATCACTTAGTTACTCTTAGAAACTGCATGGAGTTTTCAAAAATGCCTAATAAAAAAGTTTTCATTTGTTTGATTGATTTAGAAAAAACATATGATTTAATGATTCGTACAAAATTATGGTTGCACTTGCATAAAATTGGACTCCGTTTAGATTTTATTGCAACAACTCAAAGATTGTATGAGAAAGTAATTATTTTAAAATTACAAACAACAATTTATAAAAAAAATTCAATTCTCAAACAGGAGTGAAGTTAAGTAAAGATGTCCAATTTCTCCAACTCTCTTTGGTATTGTTATTGATGAAATGTAAAAATGGTTATGCAATGGGTAAGATAGTGAAGGTATCAAAATTAAATCCTAAGGAGGGAATCTTCTTTTATATGTAGATAATATGGCTTTGATTTCCACTATTGCAAAAGGTATGCAAAATATGTTGCAAATTTTAAAAAATTATTGTCATTCATCTAGTCTTCAAGTGAATGTAAATAAAACCAAATTGATGATCTGGGGTACAAGATATGACTATTATAACTTCTATTTTGGAGGTACCAATGTGAAAATATTAAACACTTTACATATTTGGGTTTCATCTATATGAACAATTATATGTGAGGAAAGTGCATCAAAGAAAAAAAAATAGTAAGAGGTTTCAATGCTCTAAATGCTTTCAAAAACAAGTGCAAGGATTTAAGCTTTTCAGGTTGGAATGTTAGAAAACAAAATTTTCAAAGTATCATCTATGCTATTGTACTGTATCAATGTGTTGTTTGGGGACTTAGACTCAATGCTAAACTTTGGAAAGATATTGAAAGAGTGCAAAAAGCTTTTTTATCTTGATAAGTTAAAAGTGAAGATGCAAACATGTTACTCAATGTTATTATGTGAATATGATTTATTACCTTTAGAAGTAGAAGCCTTCTACCAATTCATTACATACACTTGTAGTTGCTATATCTTAGGGCAAGATAAATTCTCTAAAGTAGTTCTAGAAAATTTGCAAGACTGTAGTTGGTATTTTTAGGGGATGCAATGGTTGAGAAAACGGAATATCTTTTGGGAGAATGTGTAGCAAAATCCTAAGTATATTTGTCAACTAGTTAAGTAGAAGGTTTTATCATAGATGTGAATTAATGTGTAAGGTAAGAGATAAATTTATTTACACCACATTAAATCTAATAAACTAGATGTAGAAGCTCTATCTCTTAGTTACTATTCCTTTCAAGTATCAAAATGCTACTAGCAAGCTTCACTTAAGTTCTCATCATCTTAGAATTGAAAGTAGAAGATGGGTTAAACTCTTCCAAGAATAGCACATTTGTAGATTATGCATATCAAGAGCCCTTAAAGATATGTGTTTCTTTCTTATGCTCTGGCTACCCATATGAGATAATGTTATAATGTTATAACAAAAGGCTTGTATGATTTTTTTTTGAAGCCCCCATTAGTGCTTGGTCAATTTGTAAAGTCTATCTTTATTTTTTATGAAAATGTAATATTTGTCCAATAGATCATATGGTTCTTTAGATGTAAGAAAGTTTCATTTCATTTCATCATCATATTACTATCATCTCTGTCTAGAATCAATATACTTGGTTTTTGAATACTTAATAAAATATTGATTCTTGCATTCCACTTATTTTTAATTTTGGGTCTTGGATCATGATTTACTCTTAGACCAATGGTGATACCCCATTCCTAGATGTCAAGGATTAATACTAATTTTCTACTTATAACTTAAATAATTCACTTAAAGGAAATAAACAACACTAATAGAAAAAGAAAAAAGAAAAATAACTTTTATTAATAATGAATGTGGCAAGAACAAATGTTGAGATGATGGCCCTAAGATTATCTTCATCTGACATATATGACACTTAGAGGCAATCCAATATTGTTACTATAGTTAGGCCCTAAGGATGAAGGGATGATCACTCCTTTCTAGTCATTTGTCATTATTAGCTCCACAACTACCTCTAAAATCATAACCTAAAATACTACATGTCAAATCCCCAAAAGGTATCAAACAAATAATTACAACTTTTCATAGGATACACCCTTTTATTTGAAGGTTAATTACATAGTTTACATGTTATAATACAACTCTTAATAATTAGGAACTTTACAACTGCTATACATCCCTTTTTTCCCTTTTCGAAAAAAAAATCTTTAAAGCCAAAAGAAAAGTAACAAGAGAAGCCATGATCAACATTTTTTGGAACTAAAAGTGTGACTCAATCTTTATATTATTGAGGTGAAATAAGAATGAGAAAATAACTATGTAGAAAAACTAGATTACACAGGTAATTAAAGTATAAAATGCAGAAGCAAATAGAACTAACCTCCAACCATTGATGCCTTTGATTAATCTTATTTAGATTCTTCTTTCACATAGGCGCTCTGCAATGATGGTGTATGCAACCTCCAAGCATTTGTGAAAGGAACCTAAATTGCAATCCTATTGTGAGTCATGGTCCTTTGTTCTCCCATTAAGAATGAATTTATAGGCCACATAATTAGTTACCATGAGAGAAAATTTGAAAAATAAGAGATCCAAAACCCTATTTAGATGTGGATGCCACCCCAATGCCAATGCAAAAATGTGTTATGCCAACACGTATAAGCATTAATGGATATGGAGACCATGTCAATGTGTAAATGCGTGTTACAATCTCCCACTTGGTCTCCATATTTAATTAAGTCTAGAGTTCAAGAAATAAATGGATGAATCATGGTGATAGTTCCTCTTAATGTGAGTATTATTTTCCATGTATTACAATGCATTATCTCTCAAACATAATTTATTATATGGTAATGTAACTTTATGAATAAACCCAATGTTCATTCAAGGCCCTAATATATGTGTATTTTCTCTAATAACTATATGTAGAAACCATATGAGAAAATAGCACAACTGAATAAGTGTTTCACTAAGACTGTAAGTTGTACGTACAAAAAATTATATTATGGAATCAAGTCCCATCCAAGCTACATGATCCTTAAATGACTTTGGTGGCATTCCTTTTGTCAAAGGATCAACTATCATTAATTTAGTGCTTATATGTGCAATGATCACTTTGTTTTCTTTAATGTGTTCCCTTATGGCTAAGTACTTTATGTTAATGTATTTACTTTGATTGCCACTCTTATTATTCTTAGCCATAAAGACAATAGCTGAATTATCACAAAAAATTCTTAATGGCCTAGATATAAAATCCACAATTCTAAGCCCTATTATGAAACTCTTTAGCCATACACCATGTGAAGTAGCCTCAAAACAAGAAATGAACTTTGCCTCCATGTTGGAAATAGCAACCAAATTTTTCTTTCTACTCTTCCAGGATATAGCTCCTCTAGCTAGCATAAAAACATAACTTAATGTGGATTTCCATGAATCAACACAACCAGCAAAGTCTGAATCGGAGTAGCCAGTCACTTTCAAGGAGTCAGTTTGTTTATACATAAGCATGTAGCCTTTTGTACCTTAAAGGTACCTCATCACTTTCTTTGTAGCCCTCCAATGATCAATACCTGGGTTACTCTAATATCTGCCCAACATTCCCATAGCAAATGCAATGTTAGGCCTTGTGCAAACTTGAGCATACATAAGGCTTCCAACAATTGAAGCATATGGAATGTTGCTCATCTAACTCTTCTTTAAATCATTCCTAGGGCACTGGTTCAAATTGAACTTGTCACCCTTCACAATGGGTACTATACTTGGTGAACAATCTTTCATTCAAAACCTCTCTAAAACTTTATTAATATAGGTTTCCTACGACAGTCCTAGAATACATCTAGATATGTCCCTATGGATCTAAATGCCAATGACATAAGATGCCTCATCTAGATCCTTCATCTCAAAATTCTTAAAGAGAAAATGTTTCACCTTGTATAGATACCCACTATTATTGGTTGCAAGAAGGATATCATCCACATATATAACAAGGAAACATCTTTTGCTCCCATTGACCGTTTGGTATATACATTGATCCACGATGTTTTCTTCAAAACCAAATGAGGTGATGATATCATGGGATTTTAATTACCATTGACAATAGGCCTATTTTAATCCATATATGGATTTCTTGAACTTGCATACCAATTGCTCACCATCACTAGAGGAAAATCCTTTAGGTTGTTTCATATAAACCTCTTCCTCTAGATCACCATTAAGGAATGTTGTTTTCACATCCATTTGATGTAATTCAAGATAAAAATGGGCAACCAATGCTATGATAACATGAAGGGAGTCCTTCTTAGATATAGGAGAAAAGGTCTCCTTGTAATCTATTCCCTCTTTTTGAGTGAATCCTTTAGTGACAAGTTTAGCCTTATATATTTCAATGTTGCCCAATGAGTCTTTCTTCGTCTTGAAGACCCATTTGCATCCAATGGCTTTTACACCATTAGGAAACTTGACAAGATTCCAAACTCCATTAGATGACATAGGGTTCATTTAATCTTTCATGGCATCATACCACAAGTTAGATTCCTTATAACTCATGGCTTGTGAAAATGTTTCGGGATCATTTTTGGCTCCTATGTTGTAGTCAGATTTCTGTAGATACACCATATAGTCACTAGGAATCATTGATTACCTTACTTTAGTAGATCTTCTTAATGTTTGTTCATCATTCTCTTGAGGATCATGATGTTCAACAAGTTTTGGTATTTGTTGTTCAATTGGATCTACTACTTCTTGATCAATAGTTTATGGAACTTCAATGATTGGTTGTTGTTCATTATGCATCTGTGCTCTAGGCATATTGTGCACAACAATAAGTCTATCATTTGAAATGGTGGGTTGAGCATCTATATGATCTATCTCAGAAATAATGTTCCAAGATCAACTGCTCCTACTAATCAAGTCATTCTCAAGAAATTTAGCATTCCTTGATTTCACAAACCTAGTAGTATGTGATGGATAATAAAATTTGTATCCCTTAGACTATTTGGCATATGCAACGAAATACCCACTTATGGTCCTTGGGTCTAGCTTCTTTTCTTGTGGACTATAGACTCTTACTTCAGACAGGCATCACCAAATGCATATATGTCACAAACTCTGTTTCCAACCTTTCCATAATTCAAATGGTGTCTTTGAGATAGCCTTGGTTGGAACTTGGTTTAATATATACATGGCTATCTTAAGAGGTTAAGTCCACAAAGACTTAGGAAGCTTGGAGCTGCTAAGCATACTTTGCACCATGTCCAATAATGTTCAATTTCTTCTTTATGCCACACCATTCTAGTCTGGAGAACGAGGCATAGTGTACTGGGCAACAATCCCATACTTTTGAAGAAACTTAGCAAATGGACCAAGTGCTTGTCCATCATCAGTATATCTACCATAGTATTCACCACCTCTATTAGATGTCACTATCTTTATTTGCTTATCGCATTATTTCTCTACTTTAGCTTTAAACACCTTAAAGGCATCTAAAGCTTCACTCTTGTTATGAAGTAGGTAGAGATACATATATCATGAATAATCATCAATATAAGGTAATGAAATACTTTTGACCATACGCATCCATATCTGGACTACAAATATCTGTATGTATGATCTCTAATATGTCTGAACTCCTCTTGGCACCTTTCTTTAACATATTAGTTTGATTTCCCTTTATGCAGTTCACACAAGTGTCAAAGTCAGTAAAATCTAGAGTACTAAGTACTCCATCATTTACTAATCTCTTTATTCTCTTAATAGAGATATGTCCTAATCTACAATGCCACAACATGAAGAATTTGTCATTCATAACACATCTCTTAATGCCAGCATGAACATGCATAGAAGTATACGAAGTTTCATTTTGTAAATTAATTTTGAAAAGACCATCTATCAATGTACCATTTCCAATAAGTTCAGATCTATAATATAAATTGAATATAGTATCTAAAAAATTAAAGGAAAATCCCAATGATACAAAGCCTTTAAACAAAAATTAAATTTCTTGAAAAACTAGGAATATAAAATGTCTTTTCCAACTCTAAAAAAAACCACTACTTAAAACTAATTTGCATGTTCCAATTACCTCCACATGTGAGCGCATCTTATTGCTTCAATAGATGCATGACCCACTTTCCATTGGCTTCCTTAGGTTTTTCACCCCCTACAAGGAATTGGTAACATGGATCGTAGAACTAGAATCAATACACCATGTGTCATGGCCAACATCAACCATATTAGATTCAAAGCAAACAAGTGAGAGTTTAGTACCTTTTTTTTCAAGCCAATTCTGATATTTAGAACAATCCTTCTTTATGTGATCTTTTTTTTTGTAGAAAAAAACATCTAGATTCCTTCTTAATATCAGCTTGTGTAGGCAAGTTGACCTTCCTTTTACCTTTGGCTTGTTCTTAATTCTTTCCTTGTGTAGCCAGATGCACATTCTCTTTTTTTTCCATAGCAAGTCTCCCCTCTTCTTGCACAAATGGTCATTGATGAGTGGCGAGGTACCCCTACACTCAACCATACGAAATGAGCGTCGCACGCACGATCCGGTCGAACTCCGCAGATGGACTAGTGTGGCACCTAGATAGTTAGCCTTAGGTCGCAGTTCGCTGTCTTCCCACCTAGACTAGTTTTGCATATGTCACGTATGGTTTAGTCTAGATGAGGTGTATGATGTGTTCCTAATTCTAATGCTACTCCTGATGGCAGTGGAAAATAATATTTAACTAAATCTAAGCTAAGAGGAAAAGGGTAAGAAAATCTAATCTAGCCTAAGTGCGACGAGCAACCGATTCCTTGATCAACCGTACACATCTTGGACTTCGTGCACGACTGCCACTGGGACTACCAAGCATAGGCCTAGGTACGCCACTGGGATTACCAAGCGCAGACCCCAAATACGCCACTGGGTTACCAAGCGTAGATCCCCCTAGCTACACCACTGGGCTACCAAGCAGTCACACTTAAATGCTCGTAATCAAGTCGTACTCGTTCCGCTTCTAGGAGTTTAAGGGTGAGAGACTAATCGCGATGAGCAACCGATTCCTTAACTAGCCGTACACATCCGTAGATGCTCGTAGTTAAGTCGTACTCACACTGCGCTATGAAAGCAATAAATAACATTAAATAAATAACAAATAAATAAACTAAGTGAATGCTACAATGATGAAGTAATCTCGATCTTTATTGCCAGTCATGTGTGTGTCCAAGTACGGCACACTCGAATAAAGACACCGTACAATTACATTCACCACATTGCGGGCAGACACGAGAAAAAATCTAACTCTGGAGGGATCAAACTGCCAGAGCTTCGCTACTCTAAAACTGGGATGAAAATGAGGGAGAGCCGCCTCTTATTTATAGAAATTGCGGCTGACTGTGATATCGCATACGCGATATCGCGGCCCATGATATATTGCATATGATATATCGCATACGCGATATCGCGGCCCATGATATATCGTGGGTGCCTTATCATGGGTGCCTTAACACGATTGTCAGCAATATGAGCAATTTCATGTCTCATCAGTCATTAGTTCATTGATTAACCATTTGTCCTTATGTGTGTTATAAGAAATCTTAAAGGGTTCGTACTATAGTGGAAGCATGTTTAAGATGTAGTGCACAAGAAAAGATTATGACATCTCAACCTCAAGTGTTTTGAGTTGAGCTGTTATATCCCTCATTTGCATGATGTGCTCATGCCACCATGAGTTTCAGTGAGCTTCATGGATGAGAACTTCATTATCAAGGTGTTGGCTAACGCCTTGTCTAATGACTCAAATAGTTCATCAATGGCCTTTAAAAAAGCACGCACATTGTTATACTATTCTAGTGAACCACACATACCAGTGGAGATCTTGGTTTTTATGAACATGACACAGAGACGATTAGATTGCTCTCATTTTTCATAATTACCAATATCATTTAGATGGCTGATTGCTATAATGGTAGGTGGTTCATCCTTCCAGATAGCATAATTAATGTCCATCCAACCTAAATAAAGAAGAATTTTCTCCTTCCACACCTTATAATTATCACCCTTTAATTCAGGAATGTCAGATTTAAAATTAGAGTAGCTTATAGGTTGTACAATTGCATAATTAAACATGCTTATGTCATTAAATTTGAGGTTAAAATGCCATAAGACATGTTTATCAATGTAAAATATGAAAAATATGAATCAAATGACATAAAATTGCATGTGGGCTAAATTTTAATTCAAACATATTAATATATCCTTACGATGAAATTATTAAATTATATTCCTTTTCTTAATCCTTGTGGACAAATTAAGAAAAATAATTTAACATATCATTCTAATTAATCATATTAAATATAATAAAAATTTTTGTGGGATAAAATTTATCATATTACATATGATTAACCACAATTTTTTAATATTGTCTTCCATATGTGATCCAAAAGCTCTTAGTACATAATTTTGCATAATTAAAGATGATATGGCTACTCTCTAATTATATAAAATTATATAAATCACTAGTTATAATGATGCATATTTTACAAAATATGTATAAAATATTGATAAATTACCAAATTTAACATGGTATAAACATAATTTTATTAAAAATGCATATAACCAACTCGCTTAGGACATTAGCAAAGTTATCCTTTTTACTTCTAATACTTTATAGCCATAATATCTTTGGACTGGTGGGAAAAGGAAACACCGGTTTAAAACCTGCTTTTTTAAAAAATAAAAATAAAAATAAAAACACTGATGGTCATAGATTAATACATGTTACATAGTCACACAATGATTTTCCATGACCATTATGTATATTTTTATGGTTAAGTCATAAAACATAATCCACATATTTTTAAGTACCCAAATTGACAATAAAATATCCTTCATTGACTCATTGAAACATGATGGTCATGACTGAATTCTTAAAATTATGGGCAAAACAAACTTGCTGTATCTTGTGGAGTAACCATAGTAATCTTGATGGTTTTAATAACTTAGTAAACCAGGCAATGGGCATAGTAACATAGCCCATTTAATATTAAACACCTCATGGGCAACATAACATACTTGAATATCCCATGCGCTACTAAATCCAGAATTCAATTTAATTCAAACTCAACAACTGGAGTCCAGAGTCAATACAGAAAATTGCATCATCCTCAAAATGCATCAAGACAAAGATTTAGAAGCTCCGATACCAAATCTACAAAAATAACTATGCAGAAAAAGTGGATTGCACAAGTAATTAAAGTACAGAAGCAAATGGAACTGACCTCCACCCATTGATGTCTTCAATTAATCTTATTTAGATTCTTCTTTTACACAGGCACTTTGCAATGATGATGTATGCAACCTCCAAGTGTATGTAAAAGGGATTTTAACTGCAATTTTGCTGTGATTCATGGTACTTTTTTCTCCCATTAAAAATGAATTTATAGGCCACCAAATCAGTTACCATGAGAAAAATTTTGAAAAATAAAAAACCCAAAACCCCATTTGGATGTGGACGCCACCCCAAAGCCAATGCAAAAACGCGTTGATATGGAGGCCACGTCAACGCGTAAACGCGTGTTACAGAGAATATGAACGTTTTCTGCGACTAAAAGCATGACTCAATCTTAATATTATTGAAGTGGAATAAGAATGAGAATATGAACCCCACCCATTTTGCATGAACCCGCAGACCAAGAAGGACTGCTAAAAACATGCGGGTCGTTTTATATTACTATCTGGTGCATCAATCACTCAGGCCGTTCTATGTAATTATTTGGTGCATCTTTGACTGAATTCACACACTTTTCTAGTGGCAGCCATGTCACCATAGTAAATTTGTCTGAGTCTCTTCCCTCGCATAGGTCCCAATAATGCAGACCAAAGCCGCAGCGGCCACCACAGATTATTCCAAATTTTCCATGCAAGGATAAGGTTCCTTCTTGGTCTGTTTGTCAGGATGCTTCTTCCATGACAAAAATGTGAATATGCCGCTCCACTGCCACACGAATCTAAATCAGCTCAAGAACCGGTACATGGCCTGCTCATCACCTCAAAATTGTGTGTAAAATCAATGGAATCCACTTTGGACTGCGTTGGATTATTTTTTGGTGATGGTCGACCTTTTCAGGGGGTGATATGATGTTACGCGGAGAATCAACCCGAAGGATTTTAATTCTGTGCTTTGTTTCTTTCACTGATATCTGGTTCCTCCTGCCTTGATTTCACATGCTTTTGTGGCCTATATAAACCAAGCTGCTGGGTTTGCAAATATATGCATTGCAAAATAGAAAAATGACATAGTATACAGAGAAGGTTCAAGGCATGTATGGAAGAGATAGCATTTTCGAGCCAAGGATGACTTGCCCGCATCATCTAAGATATGAAGGTTGCTGAGCTTCTCGTTTCCTTGCTCCATTTTCTTATGTTTGTGGGGAGTCTTCCTTGGCCCGGCAATGCTTTCTGCTTCACAAGTATATCATATCTCCACACCGCAGATGGAACTTCTGGTCGCATCTTGGGTAAAAATCTCTACTTCCAAGCTCATTGTTTGTTAATGTTATGCCTTGTTAAATATAGCATCGTATATGTATGAAGAGGATTTGTAAAAATAAAACAACATGATAAAAGTGTAGTTCTAGTTTTACAGTTTTTAGTAGCTTAGGGGCTGTATGCCGAAGACGGTAATTGTGTAAATTGCATCTTTCTCCATGTGAATTTTCTGTGATCTAAAAGCTGCACAATTAAAAAAGCTCTTTCCTTTAATTCCATGGGTGCATGGCATCACTTTTAACCAGGATACGAGGTAAAAGACATCAAAAAACTTGCTCGGAAGAAGCAGCGCATTTTTTATAACGTGACATGGTTAGAATTTTTTCATGTACGTTTTAAATACACGTGTCCGAAGATCTAGAGTATTTTGGTAACGTTATATGGGAAGGATTTTATAACGTAAACATGAAGAAACAACGGAAGTTTTAAATACACGTGTCGGCACCTGGTATCCACCATGAAATGAAAACAAGGAGAAAGTAAACAATAGTAATAGTTTGGTTGATAAACACGAGGGTTACATCATATTGATTATAAACATTAGGGTTGAAGGGTAATAGTTTTGTTTCAGGTATTCAGGACGCGTCTCTACGCAGGTATGGACATGCAGAGGATAACTTTAAAGATAGGTTAAGTTAGATTTGCATACGACCAAAGAAATATTCTTCTTTTCTGAGTAAGTTTTTATACTCGTTAGGGAGACAAGCATTCCTGAAGCTCATCATCATGGGCCATAGGAAACGTTCTTCCTCCCCTTTTGAGTCACATCATAATCCTCACCTGAAATTCGATGGTAAGGAAATATTAGCTTCCAATCTAAAAGCAAAGGTCACCTGTTTTTGTTTTCAATGTGCAGCTACAAAGCTCAGGGGCGGATAAAGTTTTACCACCTTAAATCTCATTGTCACCTTACCCTGAAATTTCATGGTGCGGAGACATTATCATCCTATTTTTCCTGTATCCACACCTTTCTCATTAACTCATTAACTTATGGAGTGAGATATGAGGCCGGTATAAAATTTCTTTTACACCACCCAACTAAAAGCTTGATTTATTTAGGATTTTATGTGTTGCCAGATTTCATAAAAAGTTGAGAGCACAATTTGGGAACTAAGAGGATGGTTAGATAGGATTTTGAAAATGGGGTCTGCTGTAAGAGGGAATGCATATTCAAATTATATCTATATAAGGCTTGAGACCTACTTGTGAATCAAACTTATATATTTAAAAAATATTAAAGTTATGTTAAAATTTATAAAAATGCTATAATACCAAAATTAACTATACTTATTAGAAGATAGCCGTTATAATATTTAAATAATTCAAAATAATTTCACCATCGCTACACCTAAGCTGTGAAAATAAGCTATATAGAAAATAACAAAATAACCATATTAAAGCTATGTCAAAAATGCAACCAAAGACAATTTAAAAAAAATTAAAATCTATAGGAGGTTTCTAATTATGCTAGATTCATCATCAATTCTAATTGATTCATCAAGGCTTAGATACAAAATAAATAAGATTATAGCCTAGTAGAGATGTAGCAGGTAATGGTTAGTGATGAGACGCAATTCGCATGAACCGCGATATCGCGTCGTCCCCTGCGATGTCGCGTACGCGATATCGCGGTCCGCCGCCATATCTATAAATAAGAGGCAGCTCTCCCTTGTTTCTTCATCTTGAGTTAGAAGTAGAAAAACTCTGGCAGTTTGATCACTCCAGAGATAGAATATTTTCCATGTGCCCGCAATAGGAGTCCTAAAGTGAACGGATCTTTATTTAAGCAACATTGTACTTGAACACAAGTTGTGTACGACAATAAAGACGATCTTCTTGGATAAACCTTGTAGTGCATAGAATAGGATTCTATTTATTGTTTTCTCTCTCACCCTTAAACTCCTAGAATGCGAAATGAGTACGACTTGATTACGAGCATCTAAGGATGTGTATAGATAGTCAAGGAATCAGCTACTCATCGCATGCGGTATGAGTACGACTTGATTACAAGCATCTAGTGTGACTACTTGGTAAACCCAGTGGCGTATCCAGGATCTACGTTTGGTAATCCCAGTGGTAGTCCCAGATGTGTACGGTTGTAGTTAGTCAAGGAATCGGCTGCTGATCGCACTTAGGCTAGATAGATTCTCTCAACCCTTTCCTCCTAGTTAAGTGCCTTAGTACGACCACTTCAAGCAAGTGCGTTACGTGCGGTGATCCCAACAACGATTAGCGTTTGGTAGCCGTGGTTGCATCGATTCAGGGTGTGTATGGTAAGTGGGAACGGATGCTGACGCTAGGTAATTTAGACTTAGTCATTAGTTAGAGTTAGTTAGTTTCTCAACCCTTCACCTCGATAGCATAGGAGAAAAACATAAAAGATATAAAAATCATATACCTCGAACTTAACCATACACCGTGACAACCACAAGTAAGTCTGGGAAGACAACGAATGATATACCTCAGACTTACTTAACCATACACCATGACAACCACAAGTAAGTCTAGGAAGACAACGAATGATTAACCCCAAGTGTTCCATGGGGCGTGTAGACACTTAGTTTGCGGAGTTTGACCGGATCGCACGTGCTACGCTCGTTTCGTATGGTTGAGTGTAGGGGTACCTCGCCACTCATCGGTTAGTATTAGGAAAAACAAAGTTATAGGAAAAAGCAAAAAAATTAAAGATATAACAACTACAATTACTAGAAAAAGGAAATAGGTTAAAAGGAAAGAATGAATATTTTTTAAAAAAAGAGATATAGAGCTAAAATAAAAACGTCTCGTTATAGGATAGAATTAGTATGATTAAACAAGTAGGGAAAGTATAGGATATCGTTGTTAGTTTAGTAGGTATAGGAGGATAGTGTTTTTTTAGAAAAAGTAACACTACTACTAAAAAATGTTAAAACAAAATAAATAAAAAGTAATTCAAAAGAATTAATTAAAAAAATATAATAGATTCAAGAAGGAAAAAGAAACCAAAAGTATAATGATATAGCCATCATAATTGAACTCACAACTCTTAACATATAAAATAATGAGTTTGTAAATAAGCATGTAACATATGAAAAACCATTTAAAAAGAATTAAAAAAAAAACAAAAAAAGGAAAAAGGAAAAAGATTAAATTAGGTAAGATTTTAAGAAGATTTTTGGATTGCTTAAATTTTGTTAAAATAGGACATAGGCTAAGTGGGTAAAATAGCTTTTATCTTTATTAACATTATTAGAATGAATTTTAATTTCAAAGGCTTCTCTATTTTCAATATATACAAAGTTATCCATTACACAAAGAACTTCACTATTATCTATTAACTACTTATGATTTCTAGAGAAGTTATTATTTTCTATGTGTTCTACGAGAGGTGTTTTTAAGGATCAATTATATTATATATCTTTCAATCTAAGAGAGAAAGTTCTACTATTTTAAACAATATAACATTTACTACAATGCAAGAGATTTTGTAAACATCACTAGTATTTAGAAAATTCTTTTCATTTTTAAGACTTTGGAAAAAGTTGAAGATTTTGTTATAGGGTTTACTTTTTTAATACTCTATTTATTTTCTCCTAAATACATTTGATATAGGAAATGTTGATGAGCTTTTCATTGGAAAGAGAATTATTATTATCTAAATTTTCTAAGTCCATATGTATATTAGAAGGAACATTTATTACATTTATCCAAGAATGAATTAATTTTTAAGTCCATATTTATATTAGAAGGAATATCTATTTTATTTAGCTAAAAATGAATTAATTTCATAAAAAAATTCAGAAGTCAACACATCAAAACAAAAGCATAAAAAAAATATGAGCCTAGGACATAACAAATATGAAACTTTTCTAGAACTTTTATAACTTAGTGCTACCCATTAGAATTGAACCCATAATACTTGTAGGCTTATTTTTCATGCCTCTTTTTAAATATGCCCTAGGTTTACATTTTATGGTATAATAAATCTTATTCATCAATTACTTATAGTCTTGGTTTTGTATAGGTTTTAAAGATGAAGTCTATTTGTATCAAAGGCTATTAAGGAACAATGAAGTAAATCATGATAGTATGAAATTTAAAAATTATTCTAATTTAGTATTTGTATTTGTTATATGAAATGTGTTAAATCATTTAAATTTTATATATGTACTTCTTCTATTCACTTTTATTTTCATCAAATTTATTATTCCATGACTGTATAATGTTGTCAAACAATTACAAGTACAAGAACCAAATCAACATTTTTGTTTGTATAACTATTGTTCCTAAACTTATTTTTCAAAGGTTTGTGAAATCCTAGCAAGCAATTATGTAGGTTCATAGATTTTCCTGAATGATTGACATAGATATGACAAAAACAATATGGAGTAACTAAAAATTGTAAAAACTATGGTTGACACAAGGCCTGCTACATCATTACCTATATCACCACTCATGAGTACTAATATTCACTACTCTCCTTTTAAAGATTAAGACCCCAACATGATTTAATCCTAGCTTAAAGTTGACGCCAATATAGATATTCAAGGTTTTCCATGGGTTGCATAATATAATCCTCTCTTTGTAATATGATTAACCCAATACCTACTTCTAAAATCCTTGCCACATAGTGATGGTGGACTTCACTTTTTTCATGATTATGATTCAAACTAGTTTTCACATTCTACCTACCGTAGCTTTAGAAGTACTGTTAAAATACCCATATTGAACTTTTTTTTGGATTCTTGTTCTGTGATCTTATATTAAAAATTAGCTTTTATATCTTGAACTTCATCTAGTTTATAGATAAGCTTCTAATAGTGTAAGATAGATTTAAAAACCTCTCTTGGAGATAGGTAGAAAAGCCTTACTTCCAAGTAACACTTTGATATTGCCAGAAAATGATGCAACTCCATTGTTGTTTTGAAAACCTTTAGAAAAGACAAAGGAAAGCTTTGATATAATTCTACCATGTTGGATGAATTTTGGAATTGTGGCCCAAGACATGAGGGAGATGTGGATTAAAATAGTATATTTCTATAATAGTTTGAATGCATTAAGAAAACTACATTAAAATATGCTAAGAAATTCAAGATAAATATGTCAATTTTATATTTTGTGGTTTTCCATCCTTTTTGGGAGTAGTATGATTTTGTGTAACCCTTGTAATGAAAGAATTTGGTTTTAGCAACCTTAGTTAAAAATACAAAAAAATTTGGAATTACAATGTATGTCACATCCATAGCTCTTAAGACATCCCACATGTGGTCACATCCTTAGAATGTCCTAAATACCTTAAAATGTAGCTTGTAATATCCTTGTTCCTAGGCCTTTAGGTTGGAGAGCATTACATTGGGTAAAACCCCTAAAGAAACTATTGGCCATGGCAAGGGACAAGGAAATGAATAATCTTGTAGTGAAAGAAAAGGAAACGAAGGGACCTAGCATGAAGCTATGACCTAAAAAAGAGAGAAGAGACTAAACCCTAGAAGAAAAGAAATTCATACATGTAAAATTACATAAAATATAAATATATACAAGAAATAGATACACATAAACTATAAAACTAAATCTCCATAACATAAGCATAAAATAACATGATATAAAAGGTTCAACCACATAAATATTCGAAAGCTAGGATCATTGAATAGACAGATCTTGTAGGATTTAGGAGGAGCATGGCTGACCTACAAAATATGTTAGCTCAAACATCCAAACAAGCATACAAATGAATAGCCAAACATCCATCTAATATGCAAAACCTAAATAAGGTTTGCCTACTCCAACTTTCACCATTACAAGGAGGTTAGCACACATTACTCTCCATGTCAAATATGTATCATGTTGTTGTGTGTACTTGCTATATGCCAAAATGTATCTACTTCAAAGTAAAATTACCAAGTGCTTGAATTTATTATTAGTCTCAATGAACTTGAGGTGTAACCTAGGACATCTAAGATTCCCAAACCTACTAATGCTAGAGGTGTCTCTTGGGACATCTCTTCTAATGTTTTAAAGGCACAAGATAAAAGGAACAATGAGTCATGGAATCATCCTTTCACATAGGATGGGACGTCCCATGAAAGCCACATTGATGCATCTTAGTGGGGATCAATCATCAAACCATCTCTAGGGACCTATCTCTAACCAACCATACAAACTCAGTGTGGAGAGTAACAAAAAAACCAAGGAATCTATCTCATCCAAGAGATTCAATAATCCAACAAAATATTTTGAAATAGCCAAAAGATCCAATAATCTAACATGCCCCAAAACAAGTAAAAGATCCAACAATTTATCCCAAGACACATTCAACATACCAATAATCTAATTCACAAATCAAGCATAATGGAGTCAAAAGGAAATCAAGCCAAGAACTAATAATAAAAGAGGCAAAAATATAACATAGTGATACTAAGATATTAGCTAAATCATGATCCCAAATAACTAATGTTTTATTTTACAATAGGATATCAAGGACTCTATTAAACTTGAAATCAAGTCTAGAGTTGGATCATCACCTAAACGTATAATAGTAGATAAAATTATTATAACTCTACTAGTCTTATGGATTTTATAATAACTATAGTTCCAAAAGCTAATATCTATACGTATTTTGCATTAAAAATTTAGAGGTGCATTTATCAGAAATATAGAGTTATAAAACCATAAATATAGGTTTAGAGAATCAAGTTGAAACAAAAATAGAAAAGTAGCTGATAAAAAGTAGACCATAATTTTGTGATGGAAATTTATTTTTCTATAATTCTAAAATAGTTTGAACACATAAATTTGAAGAGAAATATCTAGTATGATATAGGAGATATGAGGTTTTTATTATGTGCCATCAAAAACGGTGAACTTATGGATAGCATAAAAGAAAAAATTAATAACTTCATGAAAAAACAACATTTTAAATTTTTCCAAATGGATATGGACTTTCAAACATATAACAACATTTGGATAAATTTTTAGAGTTTTATTCCTAACCATACTCAAGATATAGACTCATGAAATCACATCATGAAAACTCCTATGGTTTTAGGTAGTTATGAAAGAATAGCACACAACTTAAAACATACTATAGATTTTAAAATGATTCTCTTTTATAAATTGTATAATGTTTCAAGAGGATTTCAAAAACCTATAGCAACAATACTAACTCAAATGTATGTAAAAGATATTGATATTTTTCTACACATTATCTATTTTGCTAACAAAAGTCTCTAGAAATCCTAGATCCATGAAGAGAAATTAGAGAAAAAGAGAAATAGTAGATCAAGAAATTCTATGGATCAACATAATAATTGTATAAGATTTGTACAAAAAGATTAAAATCTCTAGATATGCTTTGAAATTAATTTTCAAAACCCATCCCATAGAATTATTGGTAAAATCCTCACAAAATTAATGTCCAAAATAAGAAAAAATAATAATATAATTAATTAAAAATCACATATACAAAATCCATCCAAAAAGCATTTTATCCATTCAAAAAAAAAAAAATCCATCAATTCACAAATTGCATTAAAATCATATGGAAAAAATAAACAATAGTCAACCCATGAATGTGCACCAAAACCTTTAACTATAAATGGGGATGAAGCCAAAATAACTTACCTCTAAATTCAACTAGTGAAAGTCGTAAGGGAGAAGAGAAAACTATAAGTCTAAACAATCCATACAATCAATCCACAATCCACTTGTTCTTCCTTGCTTCAATCTCTCGTAGTACGGAATCATCAAAAAGTATGTGAAAGAATTTAATCATAGGAATTTTAATAAAGATTACTTAGAAAATCATGGAATAGAAGGAAAAACCTAATTGCACAAACTAACACATAACTAGATGATAATTCCTAGAAAGCCTTAATATCATAAAATGTAACTTCCTCTCTTGGGCTCACTTATCAAGGATAAAAATACCATAAAATCTAAAAAGAACAAGTAATATAATTCAAACCTCTAAAAATAGTAAAGTAAAACAAATATAAATATAAAATAAAATATCCATAAGTACATACAAATACATCTAAGAACCTTGAACCATGTATCCACTAGATCACACCATGTACTTTAGAAAACTAGGAATAACAATTAATCAAACCACTAATCCATATCATGCCATGCCTCATCCAACACTTCGGAGATCCTACCACACTCAATAATAGGATTAATGCACACTTGTTGGATGATAATAAAAAGATATATTTATGTGAATGATTAAATAATGAGAAAATAGATTAAGTTATCCAAGCATCTAGGCATCCAAAGCCCATCATCATCATCAACATAGTTCAACACCTAGAATATATTGAACTTATGACAAACATAGCAAACCAACAAGCATATGCATTGTAACTCTACAAAAGCCTTATGTACCAAGGTTACTCAAAATATGTGTTGTTACATCCTCCTCCCTTTAAGAACCTTTCTCTTGGAAGATCTCAGGATGGAAAGAATGTACATTAGATTGAAGCTCCAAAATTGGCTCTTATGAACCATGATGGTTCTATAAGAACTTCACGATGAGAATCATTTTGCTATGCAAATTTCATTCCATTTGATCCATGATCTAATAGGATGCTCCACATATGAGGAATCACCTTGAAGCTGTACCTTAGACCAATCAACTGCATGCCTATCATTAAGAATATACTGCTACAACATGGAAAGATGAAATACATCATGTATGCTTGAAAGTTATGGAGGTAGGACAACATGGTATGCCACATTTCCTATGTGTTGAAGGATATTGAAAAAACTAATGTAATGAGGTGTAATATTATCTTTCTAACTAAAACACATCAAGACTTTTGGTGGAACACAAAGAGACATCTTATCATCATTCGTAAACTCAAGAGGCCTCCTCGTATAGTTCACATAAATAGCTTGATGATCTTGAGTTGTCTTCAACTGGTTACAAACCTCTCTAACATGCTTACTTGTCCTTAACACCATGTATAAATTGATATGTTGTTGATCCTCAATCGAATCCCAACACAAGGGAGTCTTGCAAGGTCTCCCATATAATACTTCATATCATGTTACCTTAAGACTAGCTTGATAGTTGTTATTGTATGCAAACTCTGCCAATGATAATAGACCATCCCAACTATTTGAAAACTATAAGGTGCAAGATCGTAGCATGCCCTCCAACATATGGTTAACTTTCTTAACTTTTCCATTAGTTAGTGGATGATAGGATGAACTCATGTTCAACCTAGTACCCAAGGTTTCCATGAACGTACACTAAAATCAACAAGTAGATTTGGCATTATGATTTGAGATAATCTTGACAGGAATGCCATGCAATTATATGATATCATAGATAAACAACTACGTAATATCCTCTACATTGGCTAAAGAATTTGTAGCTCAAAAATGAGTTGAATTGATCAACCAATCCATCACAATAAGGATATCATTCTTTCCACCCCTAGTGCAAGGCAAACCAGTAATGAAATCCATAGTAATCACCTTCAACTTTCACTTTGTAATAGTGTGAGTGTACAAGTAGCTGCATGGTCATTGGTGTTTAAGTTTAATCTATTGAAAAATCACACATTTAGCCATAAATTATCCAACTTGCATCTTCATGCTTGACCACTAGTAAAACCTCTTTAACTCTTGGTATATTTTATCACTACCTAGATGTATTTGAAGCTTATTGAGGTGAGCTTCATTTAGCAAACACTACCATAAGGAATTAAGCATACATACCCAATCCTTATGACAAAGAAATCCAAGTGCATCAACTACCACAAAAGAGTCACTAGGATCCTTACGCTCCTCACACTAGAAATCATGTTATTGCTCTACGTGAATCTTACTAATCACATATGAATAAATTATCATATTGTTGATCTTACTAGCCATCCAACTTAAGGCATCCACAGCAACATTACTTTTGATTGTCCAATCTTAGATAGTAAAATCAAAGTTAGCTAAGAGTCTAATCCACCTTCTTTGATGTAGGCTCAATTGAGGTTGACTCATTAGGTACTATAATCCCTTGCGATCTATCCAAATCTTCAATTAATCCCCAACCAAGTAGTGACACCAAACCTCTAAGGTAAATACCACCACTCCTAACTCCAAGTCGTGAGTGGGCTAGCACATCTCATGAGGCCTAAGCTATTGTGAAGAATAGGATACCATGTTTCCATATTGCATAAGGAGACATCCATAACCTTCTTCTAAAGCATTAGTAGAAATATCAAATGACTTACTTGGGGTAGGAAAAACTAGTTCAGGAGTCAAAATCAATCTACCCTTGAGTTCATCAAAGGTAGCATGAAAACATTGATTTCATAAGAAATTAATATTTTTTCACAATAGCTTTGGGAGGGTGAAGTGATGTAGGGGAGGTTTTGAACAAACCTTATATTGTAGTTTCATACCCAAAAGAACTATGAACTTCATCAGCATCTTTGAGAATAGGCCAATCCTAAATCATTGATGTAGCGATTGAATATGTTAGTGGCTGAAACACTAAGGGGTTTGTGGGCACACAACTTGACCCTGCATTCATGTGAGGGCTTGTTGAAGGTGTAGATGGGGTGCCCTGAATGGTCTTGTTGATCAAATAGGAACTTACAAAATTCAAATGCCAAATGATGCTAAGTGTTGAGTAGTGTTTGTAGTGTTAACGGTGTCAATGAGGGTGAGCATAGTCAAACGTTTTTGCTGAAAACGAAGGCACGAATGCATAGCTATGCATAAAAATAGTAGAAAATACAAGAAGGATGCTAAAAATGCAAACAAAAATGCTAAAAATTCACAGAAAAAGAGTGAGAGAGAGCATAACACCACCCCAACTGGGGTTGAGCATAGTTAACTTTAGAAGGGATGAGAAGGTACACAGTGTATAACAGTCATAGTGGACAACGTAATCATAGTCTTAGAGGTGTTTGGCCACAAAGACTAACATTTTTCCATGGTGTCTATGCCTGCTGGGTTGGTCACCGTGGTATGTAGTGGATTGTTGTGGTCTACGGTGTCTTGCAGTGAGCTATGGTGGTGTGCAACCTTGCCAAATGCTAACTTGAATTTGCCAATGCCTTGACTTTTCAAAATGCCAAATGCACTTCAAATTTTACAATGTTCAAATTTGGCAACCTGCTTTAATTTTTTCCAACCCATAAAATGTTAAGGGCTAGGGTATTTATAGGCCTAGGGTTAGTGTGAAATGTAGATTAGCTGCCACGTGGTAGTGGGATAGTTGGGACTATGTTGCACCCAACTACGCTCTCCACTGAGGCTAGTAGTGTTGTGCTTTACTTTGTTTTGACAGACTCTATGAGACTATGAGACTATGAATACATTGCCAACTACATGTTCGTGTGTTGAAAAGATCACAATGTATATGAAAAAATGCAACTTTGGAGACTATGCTTTGGCATTACGTTGTCCACTATCTCGAGTGGGGTTGAGCGTAGTTACAATTTGGGGCCAAAAAGGGGTATAACAAAAATGCATTTTTGCTAGCTATGCTTGATGGAGGTGTGTTGGAGATGAGTTAAATGCCGGTGCTACATTGTGAAGGCCCTTGTAGGTTGTTATGACTAACTACTCTTAACTACGATCTAGATTGAGGGAGAGCATAGTCCAACACTTAGAGAAATTTTGTAGAAATGTGACCATGTGCTAACTATGCTCTCCATGGGAGGCTAACTATGTTCCCAACTAGGGTCAAGTGTAGTCTCAGCACTTGTACAAACTTGCAAAAACTAGCTCCTAGTTGACTATGCTTGACTACACTCTAGGGCATTGGAGAGTGTAGTCTTAACACTTAGAAACTTTCTGCAAAACTGGGTCTTCCATGCTAACTACACTTGACTATGCTCTAGGGTCGTGGAGAGCATAGTCTCAACACTTAGAAAAATCTGTAGCAGCTAGCTTGACACTTAGAAAAATTTGCAAAACTAGCGTTTGTGTTGACTACACTCTCTATTGAGTTGACTATGCTCTAGGGTAGTGGAGAGCATAGTCCCAATAGTTAGAAAAATTTGTAGCTTCTTGCTTCATGATGACACTTAGGAAAAATTGCAAAAAATTACTTTTTGGAGCTAACTATGCTCTTTACTGGGTTGAATGTGCTCTAGGGTAGTGGAGAGCATAGTCCCTACACTTAGAAAAATTTGCCTCGTGCTGACACTTAGATAAATTTGCAATCGAGACACCATAGCCCAAATTTGGTGGTGTTTCATTGATTCCTCTTTGTTGATGTTTGGAGGAATGGCCTGAGAGATGTTGATAAAGAACTACAAAACACCATAGTAGGCTTGGCACTAACATTGCTCTTCCATGTATGGTCAAATTTCATTGCACCATGCTCAAGAGTGTTATGGATAGTGGTATGTTGGGAGTACAAGGTGTAGTTAACTTGCTAGGGGTAAAAGGGGAGATTGAAGTGTAAACATGGTGTCATGATGCAAGATGTAGAGTCAGCATGGTTGATGGTGGACCATGACACTAGGGTGGCTTGCCTTTGAAAATGTTGACCTCTCATTGGAGTGCTCATGAAAGAATTAGTGTGGATTTAGGGCTTGACCAGTTGTAAAATTGCAGCTCTACTAATTTGCTTGGGGATGTGCTTTTTCCCCTTTGCTCTTTTTTTTTTTTTTTTTTTTTTTCTTTTTTTTTTTTTTTTTTTTTTTTTTTTTTTTTCCTTTTTTTCTTTTTTCTTTTTCTTTTTCTTTTTGCCATGGATTCTACATATTGCTAAATGCTAGCTATGGTGTGCTTTCCATCAAGTGAACTACGTGCCATTGGATGGGCTTTAGTTTGATGCTTGCGAAACTGCGTCGTGTCTATAGGATGGGTGTTTCCTTCCCAAGATGACTTGTGGTACATTTGCCTAGGCTTTGACTAGTCAACAGAGGCTCCCCACAAGACAACTTATGTTATATTTACCTTGGGTTCTACGGTTTGACTTGCAAAGGATGCCATGTGGTCGTAGCATGTATGCATCAAAGGGGTTTGCAAACTTTACTATGTAGGGAATGTAAGAGTATTGGGGCATAGGGATGGATGTAAGTAGGCTATAGTGGGGTAATAGGGATGTGCACTCTTGAGAGGCATAGCTAGTCTAATCATGCATATCAGAGCAATGTGGTGACTTGCTACTACAATGAGATGCATCTTTGCACGAGGACCTAGAGCTTCATCTTGCAAACATGACTTTGAGAAGATAAGAAAAAAACCAAATAAAAAAATGCAATTAAAATGCCATGGGAAATGATGCTATTAGTGCTCCAAAGGCTGCACCAGTTGTAGGTGCTTGAAAAGCCAGTAAAATGTTGGGGGGCAATGATGCTGCAAATGCTTCAAAGGCCAAATCGATGACAAGAGCTCAAAAAAATTAGCAAAATGGCAAGGTGTCATAATGCTGAAATTGCTCCAAAGGTTGAACCAATGGTAAGAGCTCAAAAGATTAGCAAAATGGCTAGGGGTCATAATGCTACAAGTGCTTCCAAGGTTGCGTCGGTTGTAGGTGCTTTGTTCTAAGACTACAAGATTCCTACCCACGTGGTGTAGAAAAGTGATGGGGGAGGGGAAGGGGGGTCTTGCTTGCTTGCTTGTAGAATGATGCATGGTTGATCACGAACCTAGTCTAAGGTCTTGGTAGACCATGGTGTGCTAGTTTATAGTCCAAGTAGACTACTATGTGCTAGTTTAACATCATAGTAGATGAGCTATGCTAGTTTATAGTCATAGCAGACTCCTATGCTAGTTTAGCATCATAGTGGATGATCTGTTGTGCCAATTTAATGTCATGACCCAAGGACAAATGCTATGCTAGTTTAACATCATGGTGGATGTAAGGTGTGAATGCTAGTTTAACGTCATGATGGATGAGTTGTGTTAGTTTAACGTCATGATGGACAAATGCTTACCATATGCTAGTTTAACATCATAGTGGACATGTTTCTTACCTTGCTTTTTTGATGTGTGGTGTTGCATGCTAGATGTAATATGGCTTCAAGGATGAATGGTTCATTAGATAACCATGTTGTGTTTCTATAAGATTAGCTAGAAGAACATCAAGTGGCACTTGTTTCACAAAGTTAATGTGAATAAATGGAAAAAATAATGCCATAAATTTTGCCTAAGTATGCATGCAAGTTACTATGGGCATTAAGCATGTTTGTGCTAGTGGCCATGTTGATTACTAGTTTAATGCTATTTCAAGCTGTGTGTTGCTAGTTTAAGGTCATAGTGGACTACGCATTGCTAGTTTAAGGCCATTCTAGGCCCCAAGGTTAACAATGGTAGTTTAAGGCCATTTTGAGCCCCAATGGTAGTTTAAGGCTATTTTGGGCCATTGCAATAGTTTAAGGCCATTTCGGAACCTACATCACTAGTTTAAGGCCATGGTGGGCCATGTGAACTACTAGTTTAAGGCCATTTCAGGCCATTGCATTGCTAGTTTCGGTCCATGGCAGGCCTTGCATTGCCAATTTAAGGCCATGGTGGGACATGTAGTGCTATTTTTATTTTTGCAATTTTGGCTTTTACAATTTTTATGCATTTTGATGTATTTTATGCACAAGCTAATAACTACTAAAGGGTAAACGAAATGAGGGAATGCAAGAGTATTAGGGCATAGGGATGGATGTAGGTAGGCTATAGTGGGGTAATAGGGATGTGCACTCTTGAGAGGCATAGCTAGTCTAATCATGCATATCAGAGCAATGTGGTGACTTGCTACTACAATGAGATGCATCTTTGGACGAGGACCTAGAGCTTCATCCTGCAAACATGACTTTGAGAAGATAAGAAAAAAACAAAATAAAAAAATGCAATTAAAATGCCAAGGGAAATGATGCTATCAGTGCTCCAAAGGCCACACCAGTTGTAGGTGCTTGAAAAGCCAGTAAAATGTTGGGGGGCAATGATGCTGCAAATGCTCCAAAGGCCAAATTGATGACAAGAGCTCAAAAAAATTAGCAAAATGGCAAGGTGTCATAATGCTGAAATTGCTCCAAAGGTTGAGCCTCATGCTCCTCTTGTTCTTGCACCTACTCCTCTGCCTCCTGCATGACTACCACCTACTTCATTTATGTAGGGTGAATTGCCTAACCAACTGTTGGCGACCATTTGGGACGCGACCGCCAACGAGTGTCCTCGAACAGGATTTAGGTGCTTGCTGGTCTCTGGCAACACCAAGGCCCAGATACCTCCAAATAACTCAGTAGTTAATGTGAGTATGTGTGTGTGCTGTTGCGGCGTGTGGTTGTGTGCAATGTAACGATTGCGTGTGTGTGAAATACAAATGACTTACTTTAAGAGATTCAGCCAACTTTATCAAGTACTGTGAGTTATTGAGAGTTTCCTATTTTGTTCAACTACCTAGTCTATGCGGTCCCTATAATACCTGCTTGTAACAAGTAAAATTTTGCATAAACATTTGAGCACAACTCCGCAAATCTACTCCTAATTTTCCCCAGAGAGAGATATATAGTTCCACAAGAAAACTAGAAATAGAGCAAGATTCAAAGGAAATAGACAGAAAGAAAAGAAAGCAGATTTGTGTGGACCTCAAATATTTAAACAAGGTAAAATGACACGAGTAAACACTTCGCAATAAAGCTATTCCAAATTCAATATCTATGAATTGTTCAAACTTCCAAGACTCAAACAAGCAATATCTTCAAGACAATCCTACTGTACTACCAAAAATTGCTGCGTAAACTACCATGTACGAGACTCCATTTTGGCTAGACAGTAGATGTCAACGATTGCATTTAAACAGAACCTTTAAAAGACTTGACAATTTCTGATTGAAATAACACGGAAAATCACTCTAAAGATAAAAAGAAGCTATTCTGGTCCCATCAAAATACCAAAGATTTTATGAACCCTCTCGACTACCAAATTGTTCCACGGCATGACTACAAACAGAGGCTCTCTTCCAACAATCCAATAGCAGTTCCCAAACGTTGCACAATAACGAAATTTACTACTAAAATGCTCTCAAGGCCTTTTGAACACAAGCGCTTCTATGGAAAAATTTTAACAGAAATTCCTATTGGGCAACAAGAACAATAAGAGCAATCTAAAAATCCCAAAATTACTTGCCAAGAATGATACTACCTAAACCACTAGCTAAGCAATTTAAACAAAACAAAAATGAAATGCATAACTCACAGGACCATGACAAAGAGGCTGAAATCTTTATTCTAGCAAGCCATCTTGCAAACAATCTTCTTTACAAATCTTCCAAGTGTGATGACGATGCTCCTTGATGTGATGCCCCTTGATGTGATGCCTTTTCCCGTCCCCCTGAAGCCTTTTTATAGGGCTCAAAGGTGGTTAGGTAAGTTACAAAATATCTTGGGTAGTTTTAACCACCATGGAGACAAAAAAGCTACAATGGACAAGTGTCCTATTCCATGGCCAAGTGTCTTCATTCAGTTGCCAAGTGTCTTCAAGTAGTTGCCAAGTGTCTACATCTAGTTGCCAAGTGCTCACCATGGAGACAAATAAGTTGCAATTGACACATGTCCCGTTTAGTTGACAAGTGGTCATTGTAGTTGACAAGTGGCCCTTGTAGTTACAATTTCAAAAATATCTCAAAAATATCTCACCTAACTTTTCTCTCAAGTAACTTGACTCACCAATTAGAAAATTTCTTGCCCAACAAGTTAGGAGGTTACTTGCCCAACAAGTTAGGTAAGTTACAACAATATTGGGTGGTTTCAACCACAAAAGAGATAAAAAAAGGTTGCAATTGACAAGTGTCCTTGGTGGTGGTTATCATAGAAAATTAAAATACAATCATTAAGTTGCATAGAAATACAAGCTATAGTTGCAACTTATCCCATACATATATATCCTCTTTATTTTTCCTTTTCTTTGGCAATATAGGAGGTGGCAGTTGGATGGTATTATAAAATTATGCAAGCTAACCCTCAAAAACACATAAACATTTTTCCCACAGGGCCTTTGTTATTAGAGATTTTCATATTTGATTTGTAACCCTTCGATGATGTAGAAACTGCCATCCACCAAGAAGCTAGAGTAGAGCAGAACCATTTTATTTAAATTCAAATCTTAAAACTCCCCTTTTTGCAATGATCCACCTTTAACTTCGTCACGAATCAAAAAGAGGTCTGCAATATTTGTTGTAGAAATTTGCGGTGTTGTTTCCTGCAGGTCTAGGGTTCACCTGGCCGTTCGGTCTTCACGGCCCGATCTCCCTGGTGGTTCCAACACCAACCGTGGCCGCAGCTGCCACCAAGAACGCGGTAGAGGACGTTGCTCCCGATCGCGCTCTCTCTCCGCCACTGGCCACCAAGCCCTGCTCCGCCACAACGTGCTCTGGAATGTGGATAAACGTGTGCTAGTTCGTGAACGTCATGACTTCAGCTACCTGGCCTAGCTTCTGCGTGATGTCTGCAAACGATTCTCATCTTCGTCTTCACTGGATTCCAAGAGCTTGCTGAAAAGCTTGCCCCTGCTACTGCTGCTTAACGTATTTCTCTGGAATGTACTGCTTAGGGTTTTTGCATTGACGTTTTTCTGTGAAACCGGCCAGAAATCCACATCTTCTTCCTCTGCTCGAGATTCGAAGAGACCGCTGAAATGGCTGTCAGTCCTGGTGCTTTGATTACTTAGGCCTTTGCTGTGGAACGAGCCGCGTAGGGTTTTCTGTTACTGCGTTTTCTGTACTGCGTTTTCTATTACTGCGTTTTCTGTACTCAGTGCCATTTCCAGAGAATTTGTTCGTATCTTTCCGTTTCTTAGGGGCTTTGAATGCTCTAGTGGAATTAAAGTTTGATATGGAGCGCTCATTTGAAGAGGGCAAATGGTTATCCATGGGAGGTAGCATCACGGGCGCGGCTGTTGCAGTTCATTTACTGTCTCTTCATTCGTTCCTTCATTTTTTGGCCTCAAACGCAAATGCAAACGGAAACAGAAACAAAACCAGAAGCCGCTATCGTTGATGAAATGTTGGAGCCAATCACCATATCATATCATTGATTCACAGACAAGCCATGAGCAGCTCAAGCACCAATCCCAAAAACAAATGCAGAGAGAGAGCCAAACAAACTGAAACAAAAAAATTAAAATGTTCTCCTTCGTTCATGCATCCCCTGACAAGCTGGAAATATGCACTTTGGGAATTGTCATTAACTTTTTCAACTATAGAACCATGCTGTAATACACCAATCATATCTACATTTTTGACAATGGCCAACCAATGTGCAACAATTACAGTTGTTTTGTTAACCATGATTCTACCAAGAGCTTCCTACACTATCCTTTTAGATTCAGCATCCAAAACACTTGTAGCTTCATCAAGAAGAAGAATATCAACATTTTTGTTAGGCATGGTTCTCTCAGAATCCTTCCATGGTATTCAACTGGTCAACAAACCTGTATCTTGCTTCCTACTTGTTGAGGCCAGATTAGCAAGATATGCTGCAAAACTTGAGGATATATATATATTTTTATTTTATCTTTCCAAGTCCAAAGATTTTGGGTCCCTTTGTAAGCTTGATATAGGCACTATGCTCCCATATTTTTTCTCTCAAACCCAAAATTTAGCCACTTCTCCAAGAACTTTTAACCCATTTAATCTTACCAGTCTGCTCCATGAAATGGCCAAAATGTGCCAACACCAACCATGACAAAGAAACACTACGAGGGTAGTTAACCTGCAAGTAGTTAGCCAACCAAGTGGGTTGGAACCATGATTTAAGAAAATACCCTTCTTCCAACCTAGCAATCCACCAAAGCCCTTAGACACATCAATTGTTAGTAGCCCTACTCCTCCACTTTTCTTTGCCTCACCTTTATCTAAGTCCCCTTCAAACCAAAATCTCTCTTAAATCCATACTATGATGTTGACCCATGCTGTATTTGATTAGATTTGAGTTGGTAACCTACCTAAGAAGTTAGCAGATCTCAGGAGTCCCTTAGTATATTTGCAAATTGCTAAGAATGAGCCTTGTAAAGCTCTTCTTGACTTTGGTTTTTGTGTTAATCTAATCTTGCATGAGATGTACACTACATGGAACCTTCCTCCTTGAAGAAGAGAAACATTAGGTTGGAGTTAGTAGACTAGTTCATCACTATTCTATTGGGACTAGTAGAATACATTGTAACCATTATTTGTTGATGGTTTGTTAATTAAGGTGGAGAACTGTAAGGGGGACTTCCCAATTATTATGGGAATGGGATGGTTAAGCACTGTTGATGCCAAAATGGGCTTTAGCATTTCTTACTTAGAGATATCCAAAGAAAATTAATTTGGGAATATCAAGAAGAAGAGGATTCCATGTATTGCATACAGTGATTCAGGGTGCCATTGTGTGTAGAAGCTATGGTCAGTAAAGTGAACATCTATCTCTACATGCAAGTAGTATGCATCGGAAGGTGAAATCCAAAGATGTCTATACATGGCAGCCACAAAACAAGGAGGCACCCAGTGGTTGACAACTAATTTTAGCAGTAGTACACTGTGCATGGAACCTACTGAGGGCCTAACGTGTGATTATGTTGCAAGTATGGATGAACTCAAGCAAGTTCATCACCAGCTCTCTAAGGGAGTAAATGATGATATCAATTGGGGAGAGTTGGAGATTCTTGATAATTTCAAACAAGAACCCCTTGAATTAAAGACACTACTGATCGAAATGGAGTATGTGTTCTTAAGAAATGGAAGGTCTATCATTATTAATGTCAAACTTGCTATAGGATAAAAGAAGATGTTGATGAATGTTATGAAAAAATGATCAACAACCTTTTCCTAGTCATATTTTGAGCTCATAGAAATAGATCCAAGAATATGCTAGAATTGAATGTATACTGACCCTACTATTAAGCCAAAACGACAATCGCAGTGGCAATTAAATCCCAAATTAAAGTAGATTGGTAAAGTGGAGATCGAGCAACTCCTCAAGGTGGGATTCATCTACCCTGTTGCAGATAGTGAGTGGGTTAGCTCACTCATGATTGTGCCCAAGAAAGGAGGCAAATGGTGGGTGTGCATCAAATTTTGGCTACTCAATATGGAAACTTTCAAAGATCATTTTCTATTGTCTTTTGTCAACCAAGTGCTAGACACCATTTTGGGCACAGCTACTACAACTTTCTGGATGGTTATAGTGGCTATAACCAAATCTAGATTACACCAGAGGACCAAGCAAGGATGAATTTCACAAGTCCTTGGGGGATGTTTTCTTATCATTAGATGAAATTTGGTCTATGTAATACCCTAGCTATATTTCCATGATTAGTCCTTAGCATTTTTCAACAACAAATTGGTAGTGGGGTAGAAGTCTTCATGGATGACTTTTCTACCTATGGAGCTACGTTTGAGCAAGCCCTAGATTGTCTTGAGTAGGTGTTGAGGAGATGTGTCAAAACAAATATCTGGCTCATCTTATGGTCTAGGAAGGCATAGTCTTGGGGCATCGTATCTCAAAAGCAATAATCGAGTTAGACCCTAAAAAGATAAGGGTCATCCAAGGAATAACCCATCAACCAGAAATAGTTAAAGAAGTGTGGTCATTCCTTGTTCATACTAGCTACTACTAGTGCTTCATCGAGAACTTCTTCAAAATTGCCAAGTCATTGGTTGAATTAACAAGAAAGATGCACCATTTTTTGGACCCCTGCATGTGAAACAACATTTCAACAACTAAAGTAGAAGCTTGTTGAGACCCTAATTCTACAAGCATCTAATTGGTCTAGGACATTTCATGTGATGATTGATGCATCAAATTATTCTTTGGGGGTAGTTCTTACACAGTTGGATGATCAAAAACATCGATATTACATTCACTATGCAAGTCAAAGTATTGTAGGTGCATAGCTAAACTACACCACTACGAAAAAGGAGTTTATGGCAGTGGTGTTTTCCTTAGAAACGTTTAGGCACTATGTGATTGGTTATAAAGTGTTTGTGCATATAGATCATAGTGCCATCTGATTTTTAATGAATAAACCAATAGTGAGTCCACATGTCATACGGTGGCTCATGATTTTGCAAGAGTTCAATCTCACAATGGTAGATCAAAAGGGCATAAAAAATGTGGTCACCAACCACTTATCATGGCTAAGATGGGATGACAAGGAGAAAGAGAGTTCATTATCTAATTAATTTCTTGATGAATATCCCTTTTTAGAGGCTATTAATGCATAAATGCCCAATGAACTAAGATGGTATGATGCCATTCTTACTTATCTACTCAAGCAAGAACTACCACAAGGGTTGGACACTTGAAAGAAATAATAGTTTCTTCACCAAGTTAAGCATTTCATGGAAAGCAATGGGAGCCTTTACAAAGTATGTCTTGATGGTCTAGTACACTAGTGTGTCGTTGACACGGATCAACTATGCATTCTCTAGGATTCTCAAGAAGACTCATGTGGGGGCCATTATGTTGGAATATGCATGGCCATAAAAATCCTCATGGCAGGATATTATGAGCTAATAATCTTCAGAGATGCACACTAGTTCGTCTGTGCTTGTGATCATTGTTAGAGAGATGGTGGAATAACAACTCAAATGAAGGGGCCATAGTAATGGATTTAACCTCTCGAGCCATTTGATATTTGGAGCATTGACTTTATGGGTTCCATCACACCTATGTCAAATGGAAATGCATATATAATAGTTACGGTTGACTAGTGCACTAAGTGGGTAGAAGAAATAAACATCATTGATAAATAGGTTTGGTGTGCCTCATGCATTAATTTCTAACAATGGAACTCATTTCACATGTGCCACTTTCCAAAAACTTATGCAGCACTTGGGGTTAAGCAAAAACTCATAACACCTTATCACCCTCAAGCCAATGGTCAAGCTGAAGTCACTAATTGGAAGATTATGAAAATTCTAACGTGCACTATTAGCAAGTACCAAAGGGACTGGAGCACCAAATTAAATGATGCCCTTTGGGCCTATTGCTTCACATGGAAGCTTACCATAGGTTATTCTCCCTATGAGCTTAAGTACGAAAAACTACCAACACTATCCATTCAATTTGATCTTCGTACACTCTCTACAACCTATGACCTTAACATGGATCTAAGTCTAGCATAAAAGGAAAGATTAATAAAACTCAACTTGCTAGATGAAAATATATTAATGGCCTTGTCATCCAACAAAATGCATAAGACATTCAACAAGAAATGCCATGACCTCAAAATAAGAAAAGTCAAGTTTCAACCAAGAGATAAGGTTCTCTACTGGAATCCTGCACATGCACCTCAATGAACCAAATTTCAAATGTTGTGGAAAGGATCTTACATTATTAAAGAGACTTTTCCATCTGGGGCCATGATTATATATAGACCGGATAGCCTAGATAAGAAGTAATTAGTCAACATTCAATAGTTGAAACCTTTCCATGAGCCCAAGCCAACCAACTCAACAAACACCTTACCAAATGGACAATCATGCGCAATCTTTCAGATCTCCTCCTTCCAACTTAGTCATGGGAAATATGGCCATCCATACTAACACTTTAACTAGCTCCTTAGTATTTTGACTTTTTTTTGTTTTACACATTTTTTGGTTTTACAACTTTTTGTTTTCATATTCTTTGTTTTACATATTTTTGTTTTTTTTAGGTTATTAATCTTTTCTAAGTCTTTGTTAGTATATTTAATATTTCTTAAATATTCTCTTCTCTTTTTGCTAATAAGGTGCCAGTAACAATAGTAATGTGCTACTTGATGGTGGTATGTATCATTTGTGATTTGATTGTTGATGTCTAGTTTTTGACTTCGAATGTTGTCACTAAAAACTAGGACATGGTTTCGTTTCATGTAACAGGTATTGAGTCCACATCATCCATCCATCCACACACTCTATGGTGGTCTTTGTTTTGGAAATGTGCAATCCCTTTTTCATTAATACAACATTAATAAATTTGTAACTTGTGTAGTTTTTGGAATTGGGAAGGAATCAAAGGTTCAAACAAGGTGTGGCTTCAAAGGGATGTGGTATTCTTCATGCTTTTTCATTTTCCTATGTGCAAGGGTGTTCTTGTGAGCTTCCCACTATTCTGTGTCATTCCACAATAGGAAGTCAAATAAGTCCTTGCATGGTGTGGTCCTCATAAAAAAAAGAAAAAAAGGATGAGGATTCAAAGCACATCCCTTGGATAAAATAAATGCGAAAACACATGGGTCTTTGCATGGTGTGGTTCCCATTCAAATACATATACCCCTTAGACCAATTAAAATGACTACAAGCATTGGTTATGGAACTTGTCTTGTCTCCTCTAACTAAGGCCCTTTATCACTTCCTACTTCTTCTTCAAGTTGGAATGATGGTTGTTTTGTGAGAGCATTCTTGTGTCTCAAGGGATGGACTAGTCTTAGAATGTCAATGCAAAGTTAATAAAAGTGGTTGGTTTTGATCTGGACTAAGGATGGATCCTACCAAGTCATTTAATCACAAACTCCACAAGAGATTTCATGTGACCATAATTAGGAACTCTATTCCATTCTCTTTCTCATCCATCTATGCTTTTCATGTCTCACCTCACTACTAGTTTCATGTTTTGATTCGATGTTCTGGTTTGATGTGTCAGGATTCTCAGTCAATTACTTTTAGGTCTTTCTACTTAACCTTCTATAACCATTAATCATCTATGACTTCCACGGACTCCTTGGTTTGAAGTTATGCTAGGGCATGAAAGGCCTATGCCTGCTTTGGGGAGGGCCTCACTAAGTTAATTTCTTTAACCATAGACATTTTTACAATTGAATTCTTTTTATTTATCCTATCAATGCCATCCAATTGTGCACATCTTCACAACTATTTTTAGTGAATTGTTTATTTTTATTGTTATGAATTTCCATACCCTCTTTTCAGTATTCCTATTTGTCAATCTTCCCACTAACATTATCAAGTAATCAATCTACCACAATCACAACTTAGCTAGATAAAATCATTGAAGAGACAAGATATTCAATTGCTATGTGTTACACTTTATATACTAATCCTTGATTTTGTTGTGATTGTAGTGGGAACCATGGATTAGAAGCAGGACTATCTTCACCAAGGAGGATGCAACAATATCACTCATAGGAGATTGTTTATGACTATTGGATCTCTTCTACCTCTCCCTCATTCTTCCATTGCTAAGAGGGGTTGGATGTCCATTGGATCTGAGGGTGTTCTTTCCTATTGTCATGAACACCCAATTTTGTACACAATTGTAATGATGTATGATCAGGCACTTCTGTATTTGTCTATTTCCTCTGTGTTTGCATGTCAGTCAAACATTCCATACCTTCTAATATATTTTGTAAGGGACTTGTTCCTCTTCTTTTGTACTTGAGGACGAGTTTTCATTCAGTAGTGGGGGTATGATGAATCATGTTTTACTTAAGCTCTGATATCAGAGTGGTCATGATATTAGGTACAAAATATTGGGTATGTGATATCGTAGCCTAAGAAGTAATATCAGACATGCGATATCACAGGGTACTCCTGGGCCTATAAATACAGCCCTTTGGGCACACGATTCAGTAGTAGTTTTTGAAGTCAAGTAGCGAAATTCTTATATTTTGTTCATTCAAGAGTTAGAATATTTTCCAAGTGCTTGTAGCAGGAGGTTTAAGTGTAATCAGATCTTTATTCAAGCATTGATGTACTTGAACACACCATTGTGTTGGCAATAAAGACAAGCTCTTTGATTCATCCTTGCAACACTTGAGACTTTCTTTCTTTATGCATTTATATATTATGATTTCATGTAGTTCTCATTTAATGTTATTAATTTAGCAATTAATTAACAAAATAATTAAAATACACAAGCATGACCTCTTCGAACATATGTGTGACACTTGGTAGCTTAGAAATGGTTAACGTTTGACAACCCAACAATGTTTACATGAAGTTTAGGATGAGTTCAAGAAGTGGGGATGGTTACTTGTGTTAGGCTAGATTAGAAAATAGTTCACTTAGAAATTAATTACTCTTAGTTTCATTATTTTTTTAGGTGATCAAATTGATAAAACATAAAATGTTAAAAATCTTATGCCTCGATTGCACTTAACCATACACTTGCATTTCACAAGTGAGACTAGGAAGAGAATGAATGGACAACATGAACTCACCATTTAGCTCTAGTGTACTTGGTAATTAAAGTCTACAAAATTCGACTAGATTGCACATGAAAATCTATGATTCATATGGTTGGGCATAGGGACACCTCGCCGCTCATGAACATGAAATAGCCAAATGAAGCATACCTATAGCTACTTGCTACGATGACCTAAGATTAAACTTAAGCTTCTTTAGGGTAGGTTGGTTTGATGTTGGAGGTGCCTCTTCCATAGGCCTCTTGAGTTTATCCCTAGTTGCTCCTTCAACCTTCATATGCCATTGTTTGGCATTCTAGATACTAACAAGAAACATGAGAGGTTCATCATCATCAGTACTATCAAGAGACTTGTACTACCTAACATCGCGATTCTTAGTGGTAATGGGTAATGTATAATCCATCCCCATTGGTGAATTTTGGACCTACACTATTGGATAAATGTGCTTTATCCAAGGTCTAGAAAGTTGCCTTAGGTCTTCAAAAATCCATCATCCATTCATGTACATCACCAGAAACTCTACAAACCTCTTCAAATAACTTGAAAAAAATGAGAAGTGCATATGGATAATCATAGAGATCTCAACACAGTGTCTAAGGATCTCCTCCTGAATTCTAGTAGCTAAAGTAGGCACCCAATCAAATCTAGTGTCCCCCATTAGGACCTTCTTAAAGGTTCATCCATATGTTAGGCTGATTACCTTCTTTTGTAATAACAATTTAGAAAATGATTAAGAGCTAAACAAAGGATATGATTCCTTTGAATTAGAGTTCATGAAGCTATTAATCAAAATTCCAGAGTGGCTCATGTTGGCACCAAACCACTTTAGAACTTTTTTGTGATGGCCTACTTCCCTTACTATCTTGGTGGGAACCTTTGCCCCATCAGCAAGAACATCAAACAAGTCATGAAAGAGGCCAACACCAACATCCATGTTCACCTTCACACCCCAAATTATGGTGCTAAAATGACCAACCTTCTCATCGAAGGAGTTAATGACATGCAACATCTCCATAGTAGGAATGGAAAGGATAGGTGCCATAAATATGTCAAGCAAACCTACATGCTATATGCTTGCTTGAACCTACCTCACCATCTATCTCTTTAGCCACTCATGTGTTGATGTTACCTCACCGAACTTTAGGATGAGGGTATCCTCATGACATGAACATGAAAATGGTAAAGTGACATTAGTTAAGGTGGAAGGTCCTAGCTACAAGGGTATAATCTGTGCTATTGGTGTCTACCCACTAGCTGTGCATTGTCCTATCATCCTTATACTTCTTGTATATGAGGTTGAATCTTGAGGCATATGCATCAAAGTCCCCTCTTAGCTATTGATACACAATAGTTATGATATGAGGACTCTTGGTGAATTCATCCAAAGTAGTTTGAGCCACTACCAAGATTTGATCATTGATGATCAAATATTTATCATTAACCTTGTACCTGCAAGAAATTTGTGAAACTAATGAAATTAAGAAAGGTAGTAAAGAAAAAACATAAAAGAATTACAATAATCATATTCATCCTTGTAGATGATACAAGGTGCTAAGTGTATTCTGGAATAACGTGTGGGCTTTATGTATCACCATTAGAGTATTGTCAACATTATATCAACTATACTTTGGCATCATCCAAATCTCTGTACAGTAATGTGGGCTTATGGCATCTACTAGTTTGCCTACTATCTTAGGAGGTGGCTTGTCAGTAATGAATTTGACAATCAGGCCAAATGCCTAAGGCAATAAGATTTTCACTACAACCCCAACTACATCTCCAAACAATTATGACCACAACATTACACTAAAGTTCTTAAGGAGGTAGGTAAGGAATTCCCTTGCCTTGAGACAAAACCATAACAAGAGGTTTTTAAAAGGCATGTCATGTGGTGAGGTGTTGGTCTTGGGATGACCTATGTAGCATAGGATACCCACCAACTCCATAATGATGAGGATGAGCCTCAAAAAGACCTTTCATGAAGCAAAATAGAAACATTGTGATCAATTGGAATTACTTAGCAAATTTGGAAAAAATATCTAGTTAGAGGTGAAATTAGCCTCTGTAAAAAGATCTAAGATGTTTATCTAAATTACCTTAAGGAATTCACAATAAAATAGTATTACAACCTTGTGTAGCCTTACATTATGAAATTACTTAGCAAATTTGGAAAAAGAGTCTATTCAAAGGTGAAATTAGCCTCTATAAAAAGCTCTAAGATCTAAATTAGCTTAATGGATTCCATAAAAGCATTATTACCATAACCAAAATATCATAGCCAAATATTATAGCTAGAACTAAACCTTGGTCTAAGTTATGCATAAATTTAGAAAATAGCATCTAAATTATGCATAAATTTTGAAAAAGCAAGCATAAGTTTAGAAAAAAAGTATTTAAATTATGCAAAGCATGCATAAATTTGGAAAAAAAACATCTAAAATATGCATAAAAAGCATCATAAACTTAAAAAAAAACCATGTAGCCATAGTAAAATCTTGCTAAAAATAGAAAAAGCTTTTACTCTTCTTAAAAAATAAAGGACAAAGAAAAGGGAAAGGCCACAACAATTATTGTAGTTGTGGCTGATGAAGCCAAATCCAATAACAACAAGCCAGTGGCCAAGGTGCCTGAAGCCCTAGCCAACAACAAGCATCACGTGCTGGCACCACAAGAACCAACTAGCTTGCATCATTGGTAGCCACGGGACAAGCTCCCCAAAGGTTAAACTTTGAGCATAAGGATCACTCAAGGTACACCCCCTTACCCAATCAAGCTATTAGATCTCCTAGATCAACTGCTTAGTGTTGAGTGCATTCAGCACAAAAAAATGTCGAAGGATGCATAGAAACACCATGAGAGGTACTAGGAGGTCCTCAGAAATCCTTTTTTAGCTATGCCAAATGAGCCTCTGGTCCCTAAGAACTTCAGATTGGATAGGTTCTACAACTATCATTTGTTGCATGACCATGACATGGACGACTACCTAGTGTTGAAAGATGACATTCAACACATGATTAATCAAGGAAAATTGATCCTTGATGAAAGAGGTCCTATTCAGCTAAAGAACTAGTTCATGAAGGTCTACAATGATCCACTCAATGCTAGTAGTGTAGGTTAAGTCATCAATGCTATTAGCATTGATGACAACATAGAGCCAGCACATGAAAAATTTGTAGTTCATGTGCCCTCTAGTGACATTGAGGCCTTAACGTTGACTAGACCGTAATCCCCTTTTGTCATCAAGGCATCACCTCAGGTGCCCATGACATCCTTTATGGTTAAGGCCCCATAACATGTTGCGGCAATGACAACCCAAATACCTTTTATCATTAAGGTGTCAAAACGTGTGAATCCCCCATTTGTTCAAGGTCTGGTGGTGGGAATTGCATCATAACTTGCCCATCTAAATAGATGTGATGAGTGTCTAGTTGATAAGATGACTAAGGAGCACATGGAGCTAGGTCCTCCTAAGCCCACCTCCTTATTAGCCATCCCCATGGCCTCATCGTCTTAGGCCACCAACCTAAACACAAACAATCAATAGACAAGTGCTGAGGCTCGAAGGCTGATTACAAAACCAAAAAATAGGCTCTAAAATACATCGAAGGCCCACAAACATAAAGACCACCAAAAATACAAGATGGTGGAAAATTTTTTTAGATGCATTAGCACAAGTTAAGCAAGCTCTAAAATAGAAAAATATAACTTTGAGCTTGTACGACTTGATTATGACTTCTCTTGCTTATTGCGAGGCCTTGGTTCACATGCTAGCATCTATTCCTGTTAAGGAAGATATTCCAGTAGATGAAAAGGCCATCCATGCCATAATGCTCCTACTTGCGACCAAAGAGTTAAGGTCAACACCATTGACATTTCACGATGAGGTAGTCAAAGTTGACCCTGAAAAGGTTAGGCAACCACTGCACCCATGTTCATAATGATTTTTGTAGGTCAATAAAAAATTCGCAAGGTGCACGTTGATGACATGGTAGCAACCAATGTTATTCCATTCCTTGTCATTGACAAGCTTGACCTGGTTGATCAGATCAAGCTGAAAACAACAACATGTTTGAAGTCCTTCAACAAAGCATGTATTATCATCAAAGTGATAATCATGATAGATTTCATGGCAGGGGAGCAATTCCCAACTAATGCTAAATTCATCATGGTTGAAGAAATATTTGAATTCAACTTAATCCTTGGGAGGTCTTGGTTAGCCCAACTATGGGCTATTTTTTCACCTATCAACCAAGAGATTCACTTGCCCTATGAGGATGGGGAGGTGGTAATCTTTGGTGACAATGTAGCCCCTCCAACCATTAAAAACGTAGATACTGAACAAGGGTCAGAGTTAGAGTTCTCCGAAGATACATCACCCATTTGTAATGAAAGTTAGTGTTGTTTGGCTGATTTTAAATAGTCAAGTGAAATAAGTGACCTCCATGAGGAAGCTCTATGGGTAAAATTTCCTTTTCCCATAACAAATGAAGGTCTAGGGGAATACCATCTCATGCCTCCTAGGCCTTATGTGCCACCTAATCCACATCAAGTTAGAAAGCACCTACGCGACTAATGTATGCCCTTAGTTCATTTTCATGTTTAACTCACCCTTTGTTCTTTGCCTATACAGTTATGATTTACGTTATTGTTTACATTTTGCATTAGTTGCATCATTTCTTTAGTTCATGTGGTTTCATTTATTTCGTTATTTCAAAAAAAAAAGAGGCCTAGAAAGGCCTTAAACTACCATGTGGCCTGGAAAGGCCTTAAACTATCGCATGGTCCACCAAGGCCTAAAATTGGTAATCAACTTCCTTTTAAGGAATGGTTCATAATGGCCTTAAATTAGGAATGGCCCTTCTACCATGGCCTTAAACTAGCATGGGCCCCACAAGGGGCCTAATTGCATCAACCAATCACAAGCTAAAATTACAACAATATTACATAAAATATAACAAAATGAGAAGAAAATAATAGTCATGTTTTCATTAAATTATCAATAATATGAATAGTTCAAGATTACATCCAAAACATGAAATATCAAAAAAGCACAAAATTGCCTGATGGTAGCACTACATTTTAAGCATTCTAGAGTATAGTGTGTGATAGGGGCTAAGGCTCTTCCCCTTCCTCTTCATCTGCTGCTCCACTGGGTCCTGCACCCTCACCTAGAACCTACATCAAATAAAAATAAAACAATAAATTAGTCAACAAAGGAGGTGACATGAAAAATTATAATAAAATAGACAAAAATAAGGTAATCTAAACCAACCTAAGAAGGGGCTGCATCCATGTCTGGGGGCATCCTGTCAAGGCTAGCCTCTAGACGTTGGAGGATTTCATCCTTTAACATACGTGTCTAGTCCTCCTCACCTAGGTCAATTCCCATGAGGGTTTTTCTTTTTCTATGGCCATCCAAGTGGGTGGCCTTGGAGAAACATTGCAAAAGTTACCTCTTCAGAAGTTACAGTGATCTATCTTTTTGAGGACTCACTCACCACTACATTGCTTGCAAATAGTTTGTAAGCCTATGTTGTACTAATTACATTAAGGAATATCTCTTGGCATTGGTGCTCCACAGACTCATCTCTTTATTTCTTGTAGTATGCTTCGCTCTCTTGCTTGTAGTGATTTTATGGTTCTTTTGTGTTTGTCCCCACTAATACACCTTTGCACTATAGTCCTTCCAATCCTAATTTTTTCTTTCCAAGAGGTCCATCTATAATAGTTGTTCAATAACCTCATGGGTGGCCTCATTTTTGCCCTAAATAGCTAACTAGTACTTAGTGTAATCAATTTCAAAGGTGTGCTAGTTGCCATCTGGCTTGTCACATGCTACTAGGAAGTCATAGCAGGACTGTAGATCTTCCAATCTTACTTCTTGGTTTGCCCCCTTTTCTTGAAGCTCCTACACCCATCTCCACAAGTGCTTGTTTACATGCTTGCACCCCCACAATGCTCTTACAGAGTACAGTGTGCACTTGCTTACCTCATCATACATGCGATGAGGCACCTACTCCACCTTGGGGGAAAACTCAGGTACGGTGTCAACTTGGACCACTCTGTTTAGGTCCCATTTATGTTGCAAGCCTGTTATTCCATAATAGGTGAAATAACGTTAGTCACAAGATAAAAAAGAAAAATAGTAAAAAAAATAAAAAGATACTAATAGTAAAATACACGTATGAATCTCAGGGTCTGTTTGTTTGATGTAGTCTATCATATCATCCACCACACCTTGCATGAAACAAACTTATTTGGAGTTTTTATCCATGGTTGTGTATAGAAGGTGGATGTTGATACTGAACATTTAGCAGAAGCACTGGCTGCTACAACATAATACACTTTGTGAGAGTGGGGAGATCATCCATCTGCACGTTGTCAAAGAAATGCTCAAACTCACCCTCTTCAAATTGCAACCCTTCTTCTTCGAGTTGCCTTAACAATTAAGTGGCTTCCCACTCATCTTCATTTGCCATGTGTCCCTCAGGTTAAGGGACATCGTCCTCCATGAGCTACTCTACTATTGCAAGGGCCCTCTTACTTGTGTTATACAAGTTTGATTTAGAATGCCCAATAATGAATATAAGATAGCATAACACATTACAGCAACATTAAATAATGCATACTTACTTACTATCTTTGAACACATGTCACAAAGCTTGAATCACAACTTCTTACTTTCCTCCTCTACTTCATGCGCAAGCTCCTCCACTGGATGAGGCTTCTTAATCTTTATTTTTGACGACCTCACTATCTCAACAATGAGTTGTGCTTCTCTTGCTACATTGATAGTGCTATGATTTTTATTGGCCTACTATGTACCAAGATATTAGTTCAATGATTCAAATATGTTACAAATGTCAAATTCTTGAACTAAAATTAAACAAGGCCAGAGCTCCCTTAAAACTAGTAATTGTGGATAGACCATATGAGTAATGGGGCTTAGGTTTTATTGCCACAATTACTTCTTCAAGAGCCAAACATAAGTTTATTCTCATAGCCATTGACTACTATACTAAATGATCTGAAGCAAAATCTCTAATAAAAAGTTAGTGATGAGTGGCGAGGTACCCCTACACTCAACCATACGAAACGAGTGTCGCACGCGCGATCCGGTCGAACTCCGCAGATGGACTAGTTGTGGTATCTAGATAGTTAGCCTTAGGTCGCAGTTCGCTGTCTTCCCATCTAGACTAGTTTTGCATATGTCACGTATGGTTTAGTCTAGATGAGGTGTATGATGTGTTCCTAAATCTAATGCTACTCCTGATGGCAGTGGAAAATAATATTAACTAATTCTAAGCTAAGAGGAAAAGGTAAGAAAATCTAATCTAGCCTAAGTGCGACGAGCAACCGATTCCTTGATCAACCGTACACATCTTGGACTTCGTGCACGACTGCCACTGGGACTACCAAGCATAGGCCTAGGTACGCCACTGGGATTACCAAGCGCAGACCCCAAATACGCCACTGGGTTACCAAGCGTAGATCCCCCTAGCTACACCACTGGGCTACCAAGCAGTCACACTTAAATGCTCGTAATCAAGTCGTACTCGTTCCGCTTCTAGGAGTTTAAGGGTGAGAAACTAATCGCGATGAGTAACCGATTCCTTAACTAGCCGTACACACCCGTAGATGCTCGTAGTTAAGTCGTACTCACACCGCGCTATGAAAGCAATAAATAACATGAAATAAATAACAATAAATAAACTAAGTGAATGCTGCAATGATGAAGTAATCTCGATTTTTATTACCGGTCATGTGCGTGTCCAAGTACGACACACTCGAATAAAGACACCGTACAATCACATTCACCACACTGCGGGCAGACACAGGAAAATTCTAACTCTGGAGGGATCAAACTGCCAGAGCTTCGTTACACTAAAACTGGGATGGAAATGAGGGAGAGCCGCCTCTTATTTATAGAAATTTTGGCTGACTGCGATATCGCGTACGCGATATCGCGGCCCATGATACATCGCATACACGATATCGCGGCCCATGATACATCGTGACCCATGATACAACGCGATCCATGATACAACGTGGGTGCCTTATCGTGGGTGCCTTAACGTGGGTGCCTTAATGTGACCGCCAGCACTATGAGCAATTCAGGTCTCATCATACCCCCACGACTGAATGAAAACTCGTCCTCGAGTTACAGTGATTACACAGTGGATAGGTATGGGATTATTAACTGGAAAAAGAAATGGGATGATGCCGCAGTGTGGGAAGAAAACAAAACAAAGACACAACACACAGAATATTTACAAAAATGGTGGAACTCATGTAGTTCCAGGTGGCGGTGGCTCCTCCATAGGTGTCTTTCCCTTTTCTTGTGCTCCAAGCTTTGAAGCTTGATGGTGTTGAAGTACAGCCTGGAGCTTCTCCTCTTGTAAGGCCTTGAGTGCCTTGGCATGCACGTAAGTTTGCACTTGTGCCATAGAGGCAACCCAAAAAGCCTTCTCTTTTTCTTTTGTCACCCTTTTATTCTTTGTCAATAGTTTATTAAGTCGCTCAGTTCTGAAAGTGTCCAACTGGTGCTGAGCAACCTTTGGCCCTATGTTCGGAAGGTTTAATACTTCTAAAATGGCTTGAACAGAGAAGTCAATAGTCACACCACAAATGTTAACCATGGTGCCTTCTTCTTCATTGTGCCAAAATTGATACATTTCCCCTAAGTACCAAGCACCGCTTTTAGAGAGGGTATCTCCTGCTTCTGCCTGCCTAGACTGTATGGTAAGAGGATCTTCTTGATGAACGCTGAATGATTGTTCCTCTGGTTCTACATGTTGTCCAGCAAAGCCTTGTCTTCCACCTCTCTAAGATCGTTTCATTCCACCTTGAACAGGACCCTCCTGCTATGCACATTTCGGAACCATCTGCAATCACACGGGTCAAGCATCAGTAAGGTTGTTTAGGAAATCAAGTTATACCTTACTGCTTGCCTTAATAGATTTACTTTAATTCTGTGTGATGTTAATTATTAGAAGAACATGTCCCCAAAAGATTGTAATGCTAAGTCCTCTTTGCTTAGGTGGTTTCCCAATTTAATTTTCTGGTATAGCTAAGGGGATGAAATTGTTTTTGACACATTCGAATCTTAATTTTAGAACTAATTACCCTTAAAGATGTCCTTCGGGCAATGATAAATTTCAAAAAAATTTTGCGCTATTCGGCCTGTGCCCCTCCCCCATGACTAAGCTGAACACTCCGGGTTCTAGGTTCAAACGGAATGAAAATCGGAGTACCAGCAAGCGAGTTGTGGATATGAAAGCAAGGGACGCACAATCGCAAGTTGTAGAGAATGTACCGAATTTTTAATATTTCTTTTGAAATTAATTGATGTAAACGAAGGACATATGGACTAAAGGGTGCTAGGGTAATTCAACTAGTTTTGAAGGCACGAAAATTATGATGGTGTGGAATTTATCAATAAGGACCTCAGATGGTAGAGAAAAAGGCTATGTGATGGTAATAAGGGAAAGAAAATCAATTGAAAAATTAAGCTGAGGGTAAGAGATTGTGTGTTCTAGCTAGAGAATTAATGAAGATTACAACAAAATTACACAAGTGGGTCCTCCCCAAAGCAGGTTTCAACCTATTATGCCCTTGTGTAATCACACTTAAAGTGTCCGTGGGCACTAGAAGGGTTAAATGTAATCTGCACTAACTCCACAAAACACACACATGTAAATATCACCGGAATGAGATGAAAATTCTATGCTACACAAGACACGAGCTACAATTACACGAACAGTGAGATGAGACGGAGTAGAGAAAGGGATCGTAGAGATCGGGACATGAGGTAACTGACCCAGGGTACAATGAATCCTGCGTGAAAAGCATGATTAAGGTGTCATTAACCCATCGTTCCAAGATCAGGACCAAGTCCATCCTTCTAATCAATGACGTCGCATTGTTTCATCCCATGATGAACAACTATGAGAGTACCATAACAACAAGGCATACAATCACTTGGCGTTTAGTACAAGGGAGGAGTGATTTTTATTTTATGGCACTTCCTTTTTCTTTTCTCTTTCTTCTCTTCTTTTTTTTTACTTTACTGAATCTAGGGAAGCCGCCAACCATCAGGCATGGGTGCATGTCTTTCCAGTGGGACCCCCTAGAACAGCGTTTGATTTTCGAGTGCCCTTTTGATTACTCTTACTCCCATTTTTCTTTGGATCTACAAGGATCTTAGTACAACCATATCGCATGATAACTCCCACAGATGTCACCAAAGAGAATCCACAAGTCCCCTTGATGTCACACCCTAATCATTCCCTCTTGGTCCATCCTTCTTCATTCTGGGTACAATGAACACAAAATTAATTTTAAGTTTTAGAAATTTCAAGAATATCACTGTACCCTTGAACAGAACCTCTTTATTTATAGAGTGGATGAGTGGATGTAGTGGGCTCACTGTTTCAAATAATTGTTCACTCATGACTTAATAACATAAAACACATCTCAACCAGTGATCCACATAAGTGTTTTATTCGTAGATGAGATTACTTACACAAGCATGAAAATACAAAACACAAAAAAAGATAAAAAAAAAAGTTGAAAAATGAAAAACTGAAAAACAAAAAGTTGAAAAATTAAAGAAAATAAAAAATATTTATTAATCCTGCTTGTTATTAGAAGGGGGGATATCCTTCATAGCTAAACGGTTGAGGGCAGCACGGATTAATAACTGACGACTAGAATCCTTGCATCTTGGAAATCTTGGGACTCGGTCATACTTACCCCGTCGGGTTTCACACATTGGGTTATAAGGAGCATAGTGGGGCAATTCATAAAATGTAGTTCCAGGATAACAAGTTAACCCACTATGATATTCGGGACCATTAGATTGTATGCAAGGATTAATAAAGGAAGGTTGAGGATCTTGGCATGTTGGAAATATTGGAACTGGTCCATACTCACCCCATTGGGGTTCACACACTTGATTGTAGTAAGCATAGTGGGGCACTTCATACGATGTAGTTCCCAAATAAAGAGTTGACCCACTATGATGTTGGTGACCGTTAGATGGTATGCAAGGATTGGGTAGATGCCTCCCATGGTTGTGTTCATTGGGATGTATGGTTATTGGAGTGTTAGTTGGTGGCCCTGATAAAGTTACATGAGGTGTTGGGTTTGAAGGTAAGGGTGCACCACATTGTTGGGCTTGTGCTGGGTTGGAAGATGCAGTGGCCTCAGAATTCTGTTGTCCCTTCCTACGGCCGTGTTTAAAGAAAGGACGCTTCTGATATTGAGGAGGCTCTTCACTGCTATTAGTAGCAGTAGCACAAGTGTTATTCGTGGGTTGCGGTGGTCCAGGTACATAAGGGGCAGTTGGTGGCGATGTATAAGGAGGGAAAGGATGAGAATGCTGAAAGTTAGGAGGAGGATAAGGTGCACAAGGTGGTGGTTGTGTTGGAGGCATGGGTTGATAGTATTGTGGGGAATAGTAGTGTGGTGAGATAAAGTATGTTGGCTCAGTTAAAGAAACAGGAGGTTGAACATGATAAACATTTGGATTTGGAAAATATGAAGGGTGCCTCCAGTCTAAGGGTGGATTCCCCCACGACTGGGATTGTTGCCACTGTGGTTTGATACAGTATCTCTGTACGAACTCTAGATGTAATGTATTTCCCCAATGTTCATGTAGATGTAACAAGACTGGGCATTGGCCTTTGGGTTGATCGTACAGGCATATGTTGCATTCATACGTAGGATTGGCAGTTGAGCGCTTATTCCCTTCATTCTTTTTTTCTGAATGTCTACTATTTTGTCCTGCTTCTTGGGTTGTGATAACTCTATCTCCAATGTTGTTGATATATTCTCCACACTTTTGATTCATCCATTCCAACATCTTATTGATCTTTGCCTCGGCTTCTTCTAACAATTGTTGTATTGGCAAAGATGATGTTTCCACCTTGGAATTTGTTGATCTCTCCTTGTTATGATCATGGACCTTTGTTGAGTTAATATTTTGGTCCCGTTGATGTTTTTCAACACTCTCCCATGTAGCTATTTCTCCCTCTCCTTTTGCTACCTGCTTAATAAGCTCTTGGATTTGATGGGTTCGAAGGTTGTATAGTTGACCTCGGGCATACATTCCTAAGGTCTCTCTGGTTTCATTACGTAGCCCATCAATGATATGGTACATTAGCCTTTCCTCGGAAAACCCATGGCCTGGACAGTTGTTTAACATTGAATAATATCGTTCTAAGGCCATGTCCAAGGGTTCATGTTTTGCTTGTTTCCATCCTTGGATTTGTTTCCTCAAGGCTGACACTCTAGCGTAGGTTTGATATCTATCATTAAAAACTTCTACCATTGTTGACCAGCGTCGTATTGAATTCGGTTTCAATGATCTATACCATACTTTTGCTTGGTAAACGAGTGTCATAGGAAAGAGCTTAAGTTTTTTCCACTCATTATCAATGTTGTTCCATGTGCAAGCATCGTAGAAGGCTTGTAAATGTTGATATGGATCTAAGTCATAGCCTCCTGAAAATGCAGGAAAGTTGTTTAAATTGAGCCTGGGTAGTCAGCTCTCTTTACGATGCCTACGTGAGATTCGAACAGCCTCTTGTATTAGCGTTAAGCTCTTAGTGGCCAGCAGGGGTTCATCATCACTAAGTAGGTTGTGAGTTTGTAAGCTGGGATGATGCTGCCTTTGTTTATGTTGGCGTTCTTGATTTTCTTTGTGAGCTCGATTTTTAGTTCTACGTCGATCCCTTGAAAGATAGTCATTCGTGTCACAATCTGATGTTGAAGGAGTAGAGGAAGAGAAGGAACTGTAAAATTTGTTATGACTTTTGTAAGTCTTCCAATCATCCCCAAGTAAGTTCTTGTTAGTTATTGAGAAGGTCCTAAGCCTATTGGGCCTTCTCGTTCTATGGGATGTCTCATCCTCACTAGAGATGTCAGAGTTGGATGACGAGAGTCTTTGAGTATCATTGGGGTGTTCATAAACATAGGAGACTCCTGCATAAGGTTGCGCACTCCAATATTCACTATCATATACTTCATCGGTTCTCCAATGAACTTCATCACTAACTGTGGCGTTATTATCATCTTGTCGGAGAGACATTGTTGTGTGTGAATTTATGTGACTTTTTAATAATTATTATTTTCTGAAAGATATATCGTTAAGTTCTATACAGCTACCTTGTATGATATAACTAATCTAGATAACTAGCACCATCCCCGACAACGTCGCCAATGATGAGTAGCGAGGTACCCCTACACTCAACCATACGAAACGAGCGTCGCACGCGCGATCCGGTCGAACTCCGCAGATGGACTAGTTGTGGTATCTAGATAGTTAGCCTTAGGTCGCAGTTCGCTGTCTTCCCATCTAGACTAGTTTTGCATATGTCACGTATGGTTTAGTCTAGATGAGGTGTATGATGTGTTCTAATTCTAATGCTACTCCTGATGGCAGTGGAAAATAATATTTAACTAAATCTAAGCTAAGAGGAAAAGGGTAAGAAAATCTAATCTAGCCTAAGTGCGACGAGCAACCGATTCCTTGATCAACCGTACACATCTTGGACTTCGTGCACGACTGCCACTGGGACTACCAAGCATAGGCCTAGGTACGCCACTGGGATTACCAAGCGCAGACCCCAAATACGCCACTGGGTTACCAAGCGTAGATCCCCCTAGCTACACCACTGGGCTACCAAGCAGTCACACTTAAATGCTCGTAATCAAGTCGAACTCGTTCCGCTTCTAGGAGTTTAGGGTTGAGAGACTAATCGCGATAAGTAACCGATTCCTTAACTAGCCGTACACACCCGTAGATGCTCGTAGTCAAGTCATACTTACACCGCGCTATGAAAGCAATAAATAACATGAAATAAATAACAATAAATAAACTAAGTGAATGCTGCAATGATGAAGTAATCTCGATCTTTATTGCCGGTCATGTGCGTGTCCAAGTACGGCACACTCGAATAAAGACACCGTACAATCACATTCACCACACTGCGGGCAGACACGGGAAAATTCTAACTCTGGAGGGATCAAACTGCCAGAGCTTCGCTACACTAAAACTGGGATGGAAATGAGGGAGAGCCGCCTCTTATTTATAGAAATTTTGGCTGACTGCGATATCGCGTACACGATATCGCGGCCCATGATACATCGCATACGCGATATCGCGGCCCATGATACATTGCGACCCATGATACAACACGATCCATGATACAACGTGGGTGCCTTATCGTGGGTGCCTTAACGTGGGTGCCTTAAGGTGACCGCCAGCACTATGAGCAATTCAGGTCTCATCAGTTAGCATCAGACATAATTATGTTCTTAGAAGATCAAATTCTAAGTCATTTTGACCTACCTAAAGTACTAGTATCTAATAATGGACTTACTTTTCAATCTAAAGAATTTATAACATGGGCATCAGAGAAATCCATCTTTTTAATTTCTTTTTCAAAGTATTATCCTCAAGGGAATGGCTTAGCTAAATCTACAAATAAAAAAAGCTTATTTCCTACATCAAAAGGTCAATGGAGGGGAATCTAGGAAATTGGATTGATTATTTGCAATCTACATTATAGAGTGACCATATTAGATTTAAAAAGGCTATTGGAATGTCAGCTTATAACTTAGTCTATGGTTTGCTTGCAAGAGTTACAAATAAGATTATAAGCTTGACCTCTGATTTTGTACAAAATTATAGTGAGAAAACTAATAAAGATAGAAGTTTCATGACCTTGCTTATTAAAAGAGAAGCCAAAATGGATAAAGCTAAGGATAATTTATTAATGAATGCTTCTCAAGTTAAAAGAGCATTTGATAGAAAGGCTTTAAAAAGAACTTTTAAAATTGATGATATTGTATTATTATGGAATATAAAAAAGCCAAATACATTTTTGACAATATGGATGGATCCATTTCAAATCAAGAGACAATTATCAAAAGATACATACAAGCTATCCACATTAAGTGGAATGGAGTTGTAACTTCCATATAATGTTTTACATATAAAACATTATTTTGGATAATCATCCACGACTTTATATATATATATATATAAACCATATATACATGTATATAACAATATAATATAATAATAAAATGACTATGACAATAATAATATTATGTATGCATTGTAATTAAAGATAAAAAATATATATAATATTTAAAATATATATACACTTAGTAATAATGTATATAATAAACAATAGTTATATACATACTTATATAAGAATAATTTTTAATTAAAATACATGTGTATATGTTATACATACATTAAGACATGTATGTATGATATAATAAAATGTGTATATGTAAGAGTATTAGTTTAAATATTAAATTTACATTATCTCAATTAATCATTACTTCTCATGTGTGTTAACTACATTAAGTGGGAGTGGAAGTTTAAGTAATCACATAGTGAAAATTAAATTAAATTGACCACATAGTGGAAATTAAGTTTATCAACTGTAAAGTGGTGGAAAGTGAATAAGCCATGGTTGAGTGGGAAAGTTGGTTATTTGAATCATGGGAATTTCAAATTTTTCTTATACTATATAAATAATTGTGTTTTACTTGAAATCAAATCTTCCAATTTAGCTCTTGAGCAAGAAAAAAAATTGAAGTGTTTGTAGTTTGAGGTAGAAAGTGAGCTTATGAGAGATGGTAGCAAGAAGAACTTTTATTTCATATGTGACTAGTTGTTGCCTGGAGCATGTCATGAGAGCCTTTTTCAAGGCAACCACTCATGGTGCATCATTCAAAAGTCCATTCTTACTTTGGCTTTTGGATGAATCTAGCTTTCTCACTAGCAAGAGCTCCATCCATTCAAATGTTTGGGATAGTTTTCACCAATGCACAATAGAAGTTGAACACCAAGAAGAGTCTAATCAAGATGATTCTTTGGGAGAAGCTTTTGTGTCTCAGAATATGAAAGTGATTGGTTGGGAGGAGAAACATAATCCAATAGTCAAAAATTTGGATGAAAAGAAGACAAAGATAGTTACTAGAAATAATGGTGAAGCAAATGAAGTTGAAGCTCCAAGGAGGCATGAAGAAGAAAGAAGAGCATTCATCACCATAGAAATCAAATATTAAAGAATTAACAACATGAGGATCCCTAAAAGGGTTATCTTAACTATTCTCTTCCCTCCTATGCAATAGTTTATATAAGACTATGTTTGTGTAGTTTCCTAGTTTTATAGGAGTGTGGTTTTTATACCATCAAACCTTAAGTTTGGTAGAAGTTTTCCTCAAAAAAATTTTTTTTTGTAAAAATGTTTAATAAATCCCTATTTTGGTGATGATTTAGTTGATGTGCATTGATGAATGATCTCAAATATCTTAAATCTTTAAGGAATTTAAGAAGGGAAAAAGAAGTGTTACCATATTTCTACCATTTTTATGGAGCAATGATGGTTCTTACTTTTACAAATAGACCTTTATAACTTGATGAAGTTATGTTATGTTGGTTTCCTCAAACATTTGAGGCTAGCTTGTCAAATGCATTGGATAGGAAAAAGATTCTAAAAGTGTTCTATTTAATATAAAAAATAATGTGGAGGAGAATACTAATTATGACTCTTTTATGTGAGGGATAAAATGGTTTTGATTTGATAGATATATGTAGGCATGTGTCTTATATCTAAATTAGAGAATTATTAAACCTAGAACCCTTAAACAGTGTAATTTTGAAAATATTTTGTTTGGTATGAAGTCATCATGTATTATTGCATCTGAAAACTCAAGTAAAAATCAATGACCATAGCTCTTGATGCTAGTTTAATCTCAAGCACCTTCTCAAGATGTCCTCCAATAATACCATTGCCATGGATCTGCTAGCCTCTAGAAATGAACTTTCACATCCCTAAGAAATTTTATCCTTGGAGGAGTGATATTGATGGGGCACGACATAGGTAGCTTAAATGTGGCTCATGTGTGTGGAAAATTTTGTGCTAGGGCTATAGTGGCCATGTACATTGGAGCACTGATGTACCATAGATTGTAAGGAATAGAGAGCTACAAATCTATGGGAAATAAAAATATTAAGAGAATTCCCAAAATCCAGGGAATATGGACTCATCTTAGAAAATGTATGGTAAGATATGGGCCATTTCACTTCCTCGATGAATGTCAACCACTACAGCAGATGAAGCAATGAAGATATGAGAGCATTATTAAGCTGTTAATTACCAAGTTACTAGGCATGCTAGATTCTCATATTTAGGCATTATTACAACATAAAATTTCATGGAAGAAATATCCATTTCATGGAGACACACACTCCTTTTAGTGCTTCCTTTGTGAATTAATTCTCCCAAATTCATGGCTTCCATAGCCTCAGTAATCACATGTTTACCTTGAAATTTGCAACTACAGAGTCTCTTCATTTACGTCATTGAAACCGATGTGGTGTTTGCTCCCTTTACCTTGGAAGAGCTTCACCAAAGGATAACCTCATTGTTGTATGCCAGTTAATTGGTGGAGGGAATCATGAAGAATCATGCCAAATTTGTGTAAAGACATGGTGGCTGATCACCTATCAATGATGGCACTCGTACTAGTCGTAAATTTGGTGTCATTTATTTCATTCCTTCATATTGTAGAATGGCATTGTGAATATTTAATCTAAAATGATCTACCAGTATGTTGATGATGAAGGTAGAAATGGAGTTGTAATCAAGTGGTTGCTACTTTGCAGAGTCACACGGCATCAACAAGGTGTATTATAATGACAACACATTGCAGTTGTGAGTTGGTAGTTTAGATGACCATGTTTATCAATTATAGTTACCACTTTCACCAACACCCATGTTATTTTTTTCAAAATTATTATTGTTTTATATTTTATGGTTTCATAATAAGGTTTTGGAATTGAATTAGTATAAGATTATTAAGCATAAAAATCATAGAATAAAATAATGATAAAAATAAGAATAAAATAAAACAATTTTTGGTAAATAAAAGTTAGATTGAAGGGAACATTTTTCTACTCCATATGTAATCAACCATAGATTGGCTTTCTTTTATTTATATTTGAGTGATCAGGAATTGAAGAAGGCACCTATAATTTGAGCTATCTCTTCTTTAAGAGCTTACTTCATCATCTTGATCATGTGAAACATAAATTATGTTTTCCCCATAGGAAGATCTATCATTGGAATTGATGTGCCAAAATGGTGAGCTCATATTAAGGATAAAGCCTCAAGAATATCTAGAAAAATAAAATAAAATATTTATAAGTTAGTTATAGGATAGAACACTTGCCAACCATGGCTTAAATTTCTCATAACTTCCTATGGATGTTATAACTTCTTATGGTGGTTATGAATTAATCCCCTAAATATTTGTAACACCTCTTAACTTCTCATATGATTGTAACTACCCTAAGGCCACTATAAAAAGGGCTTCCAAGATAGAATTAAAGAAGGGGAATTGGAGGGAAGATCAAGAAAAATATCAAAGATTGTAAAGCATGGCTTGCTAAAGGCATCAATTTAGCTGCTTTGTTTTAATCTTTTGAGTTCTTTTCTTTTCATTTTTATTTTAGTTACATAGCTAATGGTTTAGATAGTGTCATGCTTGTCCTTTAATTTTGGGTTTTTTCAAGTTGCTTTTATAGCTCTATCTTGGCTCAATACAAGACTTCTATTAAGTTTTCCATATATGAGCTCATGTTATCTTAGAAAATCATCTTAAGTAATTTAATAGTAATGTCTTATAAAAACTATCTATTTTAGTCTAAATGATCTAGAAACTTTTTGATACTTTGAGATGACTAAAATAGCTTCATGTTTTAAAGTTTATTACCTTAATATTTCAATCTTGAAATTGTCAATTTTTTTTTGAAAGCTCTATTGTTTGCAATTGTTGATAATTATTAACTAGCTAAATAAAAGTTTGTACATTATCATTTGCAAAGTGTTGTGGTAGTTAAATAAGAGTGTCTTTTATGAAATTACTTATTGAGCTCAAAGAATATGGAAATTTTGTAATATTTAGATTGAATTGGAATAGCTATATTACAAAGTGTTTCCTCATGTCATTTTATCTCATTTAAATGTTTGAGATTTCACACAAATCTACTTTCTTTGCATTTCTCTTTCTAAATTCCATTGAATCTCACTCTATTTCTTGTTTTCTTGTCGAATTTGCTCTTTGGGAGAAATTAGGATTAGATTGGTAGAATTGTGCTAAAGTATTTTTGTGAAATTTTATTTATTTCAAGTAACGTAGTATAGGGACTATATAGACTAAGTGACTTGACAAAATAGGAATATTTAATAACTCATAGTATTTAACAAAACTAGCTAAATTTCTTTTATCATAGTTAGTTATAGTTTTAAATACAAACCCAAGCATTTCAACATTTACCACAACTACACATTTATGCATAGTTCATTCTATAACCACTAAGTTTATTTAGAGGTATATGGGCCTTGGTGTTGCTAGAAGACCAACAAGCATCTAAACCATATTTTAAGAAACACCTTTGTTTCCCATGCTCCCAAAGTCACGAGACTAAAGGCCCAATGTTGGTGGTCCCAAAAAATCACCAACACCCTTCTTGTGATGTTGTTTGATCAAATGGCCTTGAACACTTAAGCCTTCAGCTTTAAATATTTTTACCAGGTATCCTTAACACCCTAGAATGTTCTAATTTCTCATAACCTTAAAAGTAAAGACATCACAGATAGTTCCTTGATCAAATTCCCCATTTTGAGCCATAATAGTGAGGAGAAAACCTTAAAAGCAAGTTTCTTAATTAAACCTTGATTTATCTAAGATATCATCGATTCCCTAAATGGTAACATGAAAGCTTTTACATGACCTTGATTACATCTAATTGCTAGCACATTTTGGCCATTTCATGAAATAGGTTGGCATGATAAAATCAATTAAAGGTTTTTTCAGTTTGATAGTTGGAGAAGTGGCAAGAATTTCAGTTTGTAGAGAAAAAGAATAAGAGTTAAAATGGAGTTAACAACATCATTCCTTTAATTTGAGGAAAAAAATATAGGAGCACTGTTCCTCAATCAAGCTTGCAAGTCTCCACTGATGAGTACAAGACCATCAATGTGTTGTTCTCCCTCTATAATTATCAGCATTGCATTTCACAGGGCAACAATATAGATATATATATATATTATGATCCACTGGGCTTTACTAATGAATATCCTGATAATCTCAATGCCTGCTTTTCATCTCTATCACAACTAACCAAATTCTAGCAGGATTATGAAGGAAGTTCAATTTCTATATGCATCATTTATATGATATAAATCTGTGTGCCTTCTTAATTCAGGAATCAGAATGCAGGCACATAGTTGGAATATAATTTATGTAAGGTCTACCAAATCAAAGAGCATCTCAAGTCAAATTGGTTTTGTATCCATTTCATTTTTGGAAAGCATGCTGCAATTTCACTACTATATCTTTGCAGCAACACAAATTCAGTAGTTCGGTGCAGGGTGAAGTTAATTCTCCTATGAAATTCAGGAATATATCGTCTAAAATTTCGTGGCTAAGCATGATATTTTTGTCTGTAATGGAAAAGAAAAAGTGGAATTCCGCGTGATGCATTGGAGGTGTTCTGCATTATTACAAGGGACCATGGTATGTGAACCAAATTTCATGGTACCAATCAAAGTTGAGCATAGCAATCCATTATCATCCTTATGGCACAACTCTGAATAATATGTGCCCTACAAAAAAAAACATTCATATAAAATGGCATAAACAGGATTATCCAAGGGTCGCGCCAGCACCCTTCATCATTGGAGTTATCATTACCATGGTGGCCATACTCCGTAATCATGCTGGTCCAATTCATTACATTCTGGTTAGGGATTTCGTCAAACGCCTGCCCTATGAACTCCATTAGCTCCAATTTTGAATACATCTTGATAAAGCCTGATGCAGAAAACAACATGCTCGCGGAATCCAGATTTTCACGATCTGTGCATGAATCTGGGCACCGAGTTCTAAGTTGCAGGAAGCATGGGGTGTCTTCTCAGACTTGCCCAACCAACGTGCTCTTCTGGAGACAGCCATGCAGCCCTACACGAGCCTGACTGAGGGCAACATCATCACAGTGTGCCATGACCCTACCTAGTACGACCTTCGCGTTCTGGAGCTTAGACCCACCTTTATTGTAAATGTGCACGTATCTTGCTTGAGCATTACCTCTCCAATATTCCTGTACCTGGGGTGGATGAATGCAATAAAGAAGGAGATATTTTGTGTTTGAAAGCTTAATTTGGCCTTGTATTCGCTTTGGTTGCTCCCTCAAAATGCTTGTTGGAACAAAGAATAGAGGTGGGTTAAATTGTGAATTTGACAACTGGAAGAAGAACTATGGAAATTGGTTCTCTTATAGAGACATCAGCAAAGCCACTGGAGGATTTAACATCAGCAAGCTGCTGGGTTCCAGCATCCTGGCCTCCGTATACTAGGGCACTCTTAGAGATGGCACATGGTGGTAGCAACTGAACACCACACGGCAACATTACCAGATGCAATGGCAGGGCCTTGTTTTGCGGTGGCAATTGATATATGGTTCAGGCCTGATGCCTTCACATTCAGAGGCATTCTTAAAACATGCGGAGAGCAATTGCTTGCTGCCAGTTGGTTATCAAGGAAGGAAGAATCGGTTACCAGGAGATGATGTAAAGGATGTGTTGCTATTGCTGATTGAAGCACCTCTTATAACTGCGCCAAGTAACCACCACCGTATTCAAATTTCTTTTTCCAGTGAACGTCACTTTTCCAAGGAGGTCAGCAACAAATTTTATGTGGATATAAAGCCAGAATCAAGTGCAAATGCATATGATTTAATTACATAGATGGTGTGCTTAATTTGCAAGGATCAGCTTTATTGATTTTAAAAACCATGTAGCCACCTCCACCAACATCTACACTAAGGTGGATGCTGAATTACTTTCTTAATACCACCTGTTCATGAGAATTAGTAGGGCTTAATGATATTTAATAATTAAAATCCTAAATAAAAATAAAATGAAAATTGTATGAAGTGCTTATAGTATGAAGATCTTGGCTTTATTTCTTAAAATTATTATTTAGGTTGTGACTTATGAAAATAATATTTGTAAATTTTGTAAAGACACATGCCAATGTTAGCATGATTTTCTCCTAACTTCATGTATAAGTTATAACTTCCTAACTTGTTGGGTAAGTAATATCTCCTAACTTGTTGGGCAAGTTATAACTTCCTTACTTGGGAGAGAAGTTACCCAAGATATTTTGTAATATCTAACTACCTATGAGATACTATAAAAAGGCCTCAAGGGTTAGAAGAAAAGGAGGACACTAGAAGACACACTCGGGGGTCTTGGAGGAAGATTGAAAAGAAGTCATTGTGAAAGATTGCTTGTAAGATGACTTGCTAAAGACAACATTTCAACCTCTTTTTCATAGTCCTGTGAGTTATGTTTATTTTTTATTTTGTTTAAATTGTTTAGCTAGTGGTTTAGATAGTATCATGCTTGGCAAGTAATTTTTGGATTTTTAGATTGCTCTTATTGTTTTTGTTGCATGATAGAATATTTCTATTAAAATTTTACCATAAAAGAGCTTGTGTTTGAAAGCCTTAAGAGCATTTTAGTAGTAAATTTTATTATTGTGCAATGTATAAGAACCGCTATTGAGATTTTTGTAAGAGGGCCTCTACATTTAGTCAAGCCGTTGAACGATTCAATAGTTAAGAGGGTTCAGAAAATATTTGGTATTTTGATAGGACCAGAATAGCTTCTTTTATCTTTAAAGTGAATCTCCATGGTATTTCAATCAAAAATTGTCAAGTCTTTCGAAGGTTCTGTTGAATGCAATTGTTGACATCCATTATCTAGCCAAAATAGAGTCTCATACGTGATGGTTTACGCAACAATTTTTGGGTAGTATAGTAGGATTGTCTTGAAGAAATTGCTTATTCGAGCCTTGGGAGTTTGAACAATTCATAACTATTGAATTTGGGATAGCTTTATTGCGAAGTGTTTACTCGTATCATTTTACCTTATTTAAACATTTTAGATCTTTACACAAATCTGCTTTCTTTTTCTCTTCTTTCTATTTCCATTAAATCTCGCTCTATTTCTAGTTTTCTTGTGGAACTATCTCTTTCTCTAGAGAAAATTAGAAGTAGATTCGTAGACTTGTGCTCAAATGTTTCTACAAAACTTTATTTGTTACAAGTAGGTATTATAAGGACCACATAGACTAATAAATTGAACAAAATAGGAACTCTCAACAACTGACAGTACTTCGCAAAGTTGGCTGAATCTCTTTAAGATAAGTCATTTATACTTTTACACAACCCAATCTTTTCATTTTTCACAACAGCACACAGCAATAGCACACACACATACTCACATTAACTACTGAGTCTATTTGAAGGTATTTGGGCCTTGGTGTTGCCAAAGACTAGCAAGCACCTAAATCCTGTTCGAGGACACTCGTTAGCAGTTGCATCCCAAACGGTCGCCAACAGTTCTTTTGGCGCTAAAAGGAGGGCTGAAAATTTAGCCTCTAAGTTCATAAGCCTTATAATTTTAACACATTAACAATTCTTTGTTACTATAAAGGCTTAAGAAATTAAATACTATTTTCAGTTCATGACCAAGAAGATTGATAGTTTGGAAAATTTAAAAGTTTCAAAAGATATTCTTGATTCTAAGACTGATTCTTCATCA
>MNCI01015561.1:800291-862506 GCA_015680685.1 Gnetum montanum
AATCCTTGGCAAGGAGTTACACCATTAGGATTTCAAAATTACAATGATATTCCTAAGGTAGTTTACAAATATTTGCCTGAGCCTTTCATTCTTGGAAAAGTTTATTTAGTTGAAGAGTATATTTACATGTTTAAGTTAGCTTTAGCTCATGCAAATATTCAACATCAAGATCAAGCTTGTAGGTTGTCTGTATCAAATTTAAAGGATATAGCTTAGATTTGGTATTCAAACCTACCAAGTAATAGTATTAAAAGTTGGGATGACATGAAGAATCTTTTCTTAGCCCAGTTTGGTAATCAATTAGATCAAAAACAACTATACTATGGGCTGATACAAGCTAAGCAAGGAGTTAAAGAATCAATTAGAGATTTTAACATCAAGTTTCAACGAATTTGTGGTTTCTTTCAAAGACAATATAGACCATCAGAAGAAATGCTTAAAGAAACTTATCTTAAGGCTGTCAACCCCAACATTTCAATTTGGTTAAGGAGAACTCCAAAATTAACTACACTAAATGACTACTTTAGTGAATCTATACAGTTAGAAAAACAGTTGAATCCTGAAGAAAATATTACAATTCTAAAAAGAGAAGAAAGAGTTATGATTCCTATGCAAGATTTTTCTCAATTTAAAGCTTTACCAGGTTCATCTCATGTTAAGATAAAGCAAGAACATGTAAAAGTAGAATCTAAAAAAGGACAATTAATGAGAGATATGTCTAACAAAATAGTGAAGCTTGAAAAAGCTTTGGCAAGAGTTAATATCAAGGAAGAAAGGAAAAATAGAAAGAATAAATATCAAGACACTAAGTTAGTAGAAGATGAGGATGAAAGTGACCTTATTATGTCCAACTTTCTTGATATTCAATCTGATAATGAGTTATCTAGTGTTCATTATGCAAGTAAATCTTCTATCAATGGATCTAGCAATACTTCTTCTCTATCAAGTTCTGAAGAAGATATGTCTTCAGATGAAGAATGTAATAATAATGAGGAAAATGGATATAGTCTCCAATTAAAAGAAAGGCTAACTACTTTTAGACCCCCAAATGTTATTACTGATCCATCTACTAAGAAAAAAAGCTTTTGAGCCAAATAGAAGAGATAAGAATAAAGGTAAAGACAATCAAGTAAAGCAAAGCACTCCAAATTAGTCTTTTAATAAATGGATAAAGAAACCAAGCTTTATTGGTGATGGAGAGTATGATTTGATTGAAGACCTTAAACATGTCAAGGCCAATATTAGCTTTTATCAGTTGCTTCAAATAGGAGATCAGCAAAGAAAGGCTTTAGAGTTCATTAAAGGTAAAAGGAGAGTTAGAGAATCAGAGTTAAGTTATGTGTCTAATAATGATGAGAAATTAAAGACCTCGTATGATAAGGAAGCTCCTCCTTTTCTTTTGACAATGAAATTAAAGGATAAATACTTACACAATTGTTTGGTTGATTCTGGAGCTACGTCTACTATAATGCCATTGTCTATATGTAAGAAACTTGGTTTGATTCCTGAAAAATCAAATAAAAAGATTGTTCAAGTGGATAAAAGTAGAGTGAAGATTGTGGGTCAATTACCAAATGTTCTATTGGAAATTGCTTCTGAACCCCACGTTAGAAGTAGAGTAACTATTCAAGTGGCAGATATACCAGATTCACATAGTCTCTTATTGAGTAGAAGTTGGAGCAAGAATTTCTCAGGTTACATATCAACAGATTATTCTCACATGTGGCTACTTTGGAAAGGAGAACCAAATCAGATATACATCTATAGTGAACCTTTGATGATTGATAACATTACTTTAAATGGAAAAAGTAAAATGGTTGAAAAAGGAGGTGTTGAAAATAAAATTTGTACACTCCAAGAAAATTATAGTTCTAAAAAAGAACAATCAAAGAATGAGGATAAATGGGAGTTATACTTTGATGGTTCATGTAATTCAGAAGGTGCAGGAGTCGGTATAGCTATATTAAGGAATGATTCACTTGAAATTTTCAAAGCAATTCATCTATCTTTCTCTTGTACTAACAACAAAGCTGGGTATGAAGCTTTATGTATTGGTATAAGAATAGCTCTAGAAAAAAAAAGATCAGAGTAATCACTATAAAAGGAGACTCAAGATTAGTTTGTGAACAAGTAAAGGGTAACTATGTAGTAAAGAGCTCATTCTTAAGACCTTATAAGCAACTTACTTGTAAGATGTTAGATCAGTTTCAACATTGTTGAATAGAGCATATAAACAGAGTAGAGAATCTTATAGCAAATGATTTGGCAAAGGCAGCTTCAACATTGGATATGCAAATAATAGAAAGTTACAAAGATGTAATGATTGAAGAAGAACATCAGCCATCAGTACCAAATAATATAAGACATTTACAAGTATTTGAAGATGATGACCAAGTACTAAGATTTATGAAAAACAAACAAGAATTTGAGGGTCAAGTAATACCTGAAACGTCATCAAAATCCAAAGCTAATTTCATTCCAAGAAGGATGATTGACTTGGAACATGAGTTCAAGAAAACTTTACTTACTAGAAAGGATATACAAAACCCAGATAGTTAAGCTTTCGAGGTAGTGAATTTTGGATTAGAAAGAATGCCAAAGATGTTGAATGTTACAAAGGGAAGAGATTCGAGTTTCAAGCAAAACTTGTTAACATTTCCAAGAAATAATTTGGAAAATTTTTCTTGGTCTTATGATGATCTTAAAGCTTTTAGACTAGATGTGATGACACATAAAATTTCTTTAATAGAAGGTTGTAAAATAATCAAGCAAAAATAAAGAAAATTTAATCCATCATTTGAACCAGCTATGAAAGCTGAAATTAAGAAGTTGTTGCGAGCACGAATCATATATCTAGTACGATATTCTACATGGCTACCATTTTATCGCTGCTGTTTTAACACAAAAAGATGATGAAGGTCAAGATGAACCAATTGGATTTTTTGGGTATCAGTTGAAAGGTTCAAAATTAAATTATTCAGACTTAGAGAGACAAGCATTCACAGTCATCAAAGCACTTCAACATTTTAAATATTATTTGCAAAGTTCATTAGTCCACATTATGCTAATTGAACTTGCAGTCAAGCGATTCCTAGCCCAAAATGAGATTGGATTAAAAAAGGGAAAATGGCTTATAAAGTTGCAAAGTTTCAGATTTTCATTGGAAATATGCAAAACAATTAAGGGAATGGGATTAGCCAAGTTAATGACCAGAGAAAATGAAGTATGCACACTTGATACCCATGAAGAGAATTGGTATGATGAAATTCTTAAATTTCTTAATATAGGGAAAATCCCAAATAATTTAACTAAAAGTCAAAAGAGAGCTTTCTTCAAAATAGCACGAAGATTCTTTGTTAAATATGGTATATTATATAGAAAGGATTTTCGAGGGGTTTTATTGGAATGTGTTCATAATGATCAAATTAGTTTCATTTTGGAATAATTTCATGATCATTTGAATTTATTTTATGAATCCCCTGAGTCGACTATGCAACATATACTTCGATATGGATATTACTGGCCTTCCATGTATCAAGACATTAGTTCAAAGATTCAAAAATTCTATAAATGTCAAATTCATGGGCCCAAAATTAAAAAGGCTAGAGCCCCTTTCCATTGATATTACTAGCTTTCTTTTTCTCTTCTTTCTATTTCCATTGAATCTCGCTCTATTTCTAGTTTTCTTGTGGGACTATCTCTTTCTCTGGGGAAAATTAGAAGTAGATTCGTAGACTTGTGCTCAAATATTTCTACAAAACTTTATTTGTCACAAGTAGGTATTATAAGGACCGCATAGACTAAGCAATTGAACAAAATAGGAACTCTCAACAACTCACAGTACTTTGCAAAGTTGGCTGAATCTCTTTAAGATAAGTCATTTATACTTTTACACAACCCAATCTTTTCATTTTTCACAACAACACACCACAATAGCACACACCCATACTCACATTAACTACTGAGTCTATTTGGAGGTATCTAGGCCTTGGTGTTGCCAGAGACCGGTAAGCACCTAAATCCTATTCGAGGACACTCGTTGGCGATTGTGTCCCAAATGGTCGCCAACACTAATATTAACATGTTTACTCTTAGTGTTGTTTGTATTTATTCATACATTTTGACAAATTATTGATACCGATGATCTTTGTAGCATCTCAAAATTCTACAAACTTCATATAAATCTTTGAAATGAAGTACATATTTCTCATGCTTTACTAGTTGTAACCAATACTGGCCTATATTTGCTTATGGTCTCATTTGGCTATATGCAATCTCTTGTAATTACATGTATCCTTTAACTTTTTTTCTTGCCTTCTTAAAGTTTTTATTGTAGGATGAATCTTAAAGTCATTACAAAGTGCAAATCCTTGCAGAAATAAGTCATCATGTGACCTTAATGTAGGAGATTGAGTTAGCTTGTTCGACTATGTCAAAAAGTTCTTGCCTCACATCACTTCCATTACCCTTCTTGGAACACATCCCTCTAACCAAATTATATATTTCCTTATCTTTCTAATGATGAAGACATCATGGCCATTTGACATCTCTTTCAACATGCTCAAACATTAGGTTCATTGGATGTAAAACATCTCCTTCAATGAGAAAATAAAACCAAATTCAACCCTGGTAGTGAAATCCAATGAAGGTTTTATTCCAAAAAATAGAGAAAAAATGGGGAAAGAAAATTATTAAGAAGTTCAAGAGGAAAAAGAAACCTAAATCCAAATTAATCAATGGCTCTAAGATAGAAAAGCCAAGTGGCCAAAAAAGTTCAAGAATGAAGTGTTGGTTCCTCTAACACCTCATTGAGTAACCAGTAGTTCGAGTACAAAGCATGAAAACCTATTCAGCAAGAATGTCATTGCCATATCATAGTCATGATTTCAACATTTAAAGTTCATTATTAGCCCATGTAACCATTCCATGGTAACTAATATAGCCTTTATCTTATCTTAAACTGATAACATTCCATTGTAACCTTATTTCACCATCATGAGCAATCTTTTGCATGGTTCGACAGCTATGCAATCAAGTGTGGCAAGGATGCATTGGTGATGAACTTGTGGTGGTGTTTCGTATTATTTGTTAATGTATCTTGGGTCAATCCTCTACACATTAATAAATAGGGATTAATGAAACACCTGAAAGAAAGTTTACATTTTGTATAAAAAGCCTCAAAGCCACAAATTTGCATTGTAATTTTATGGGGATTTAAATCCAAAAATAATTACCTATTTTTCCATAAAAGAATCCTATCCTATCACCTTATTCTTGTAAAATTTTTGACATTTATTCATGTGTAGAGATGGAATTTATAGTTCACAATGCTGGAATTCCATTCAAGCTAGCTTATGAAGCCTAAAATGTAAATATGTTGCCAAACTTTAGTAGCAAAGTCCAAAAACATTGGTGGCATATACATTGGAGTTTGGGCCATGAAAATAGCTCAAATATGACATGAAATTTATTTAAAAATTACAAAAATGTTGGTGGTTAATACCCTACACTTTTTGGGTGGGGAATATGCTAAGTACCTAGGTATTTCATGCCCAAAATTTCAAAATTTTTGGTGAATCATACATTCCAGATTTTCACCACCAAAAGCTTTCAAAATGTTGTAGAATTTATCAAAAATTTGGCATCACTCATGGTAGAATCAACCATAAATAAATCAAGATATACCTAGCCTATTTAAACCAAAATTTTATTCATTTTAAGGATTTTTGAAACTCTTTTAAATTTGAGAATTTTGAGAGAGAAAGATTTTGTTGACCTATTGGTATGTCAAAAACTTAAGGAAAATGAAGAAAAAATGATGTTTACATGGTGTTATGTTGAGAGGACAAGATTGTGAACAAGGACATCAAATTAGGAGGAAAGGCAAAGGACTCAAGAAGAGCAAAAGACTCAAGGACTCACAAGCATAGTTGACATCATCAAAAACTTATGAAACATGTAAAAGTTCAAGAGCAAGGACAAAAACTGAAGATTTCAAGTGCAAAGGAAACTAAAGAAAGATGTATCCAAAGCACAGTAAGCATCTTGGCCAAAGTGAAGAAAAGTCAAAAAGATGTCTTCAAAAAATAATAGATGTCTTGGCTGAATTGAAGATTGCTTAGATAAAGACATCTTTGAAAAATAGCAGATGTATTTCTAGTAAGAAAGAAATCTTCCTGAAGACATCTCTACAAAGACCTCTTTCCTAAAGAAAAGATGTCTCTCCTGAATGAAGGTTTGATGTAGAAGATGCCTTTGCCTTGAAGAAGGTGTCTCTAGTGATGATTAGAAAGCCATTTCATGAATTCTAAGGTAATTTCAAAAACATATTAGCTATAAGAAGACTTCATTCCATTGGGAAATATGTAAGCATTGTGTAATTTTAAGTGTAATAATCAAGCAATCATTGCAATCATCATTCTCTTATTATTATTTCTTATTGTACTATCTTTTGTTTGTTATAACTAGTCAAAGTGAGCTATGGCTCAAAGCACAAGGATCAAAAAACTTAGTTTCATTCATCCCTTGTAATTGTTGTTCTCTTTTGTTACCCTATAGGGTTGATGTGCTTCTTGCAAAAAGGCATCTTGGTTAAGATTGTCAGGATCCTATGGGATTGAGTGTTGATTTAGCATCACAACACTTTGAAGTAGAGCTCAAGTTCTAAAGACTATGAAATCTTCTAAACCACATTTCTAAGTTTATTAGGACCTTATTGGGTTGAGTAGATTCGTGGCATCAAATCACTCTAGAGTGGAGCTTAGTGCTTGTACAGGGCATGGTATCCTTCAAATTACATCTGAGAGTAACAGAGTCTAGAGGTGTGCTAGTGAACTACCCTCTGAGTGTGGACTACCCAAGTTGGAGAATCATGTTAAATTTGGTGTGTTTGCTTTATCTAAACAATTTTTAAATTTTAGGAACTTATTCATCCCCCCAACTTCTAAGTTCAACAATCCTCAAGTGGTATCAAAGCCTAGTACTTTTTTTCATCATCAATTTCAAGAGTGAACAATTGACTGGGTATCTTACACAAAGCCATCCATGTTCAATGGATTCAAAATTACCTATTGGAAAGCTAGAATGCAAGGATTCTTAAAATCTATGGACATTAAAGTTTGGGAGTCCATCCCTAAAGGCTACACTCTAGTTGTCGATAGCACCACCAAAACCATCAAGCCCCACAACAAATGGATACAAGAGGAGAAAGATAAGTTCATGTTTGAATCAAAAGCCAAAAATTATTTATATTGCACTTTCAATAAATCTAAGTTTAATAGAGTAGTGGGTTGTAAAATAGCCAAAGAAATGTGGAAAACATTAGAAGCTACTTATGAAGGAATCTATATTGTGAAATAATTCTAAATTATTAGTTTTGAAAAGTGAATATGGTAAACTTAAAATGAGAGAAAGTGAGAAAATAAAAGATTACTTCTCTAGACAAAATGATATTTTTGTATCCATTAGAGATAATGAAAACTATTTTTCAAAGAGTGATGTCATGATTAAAATGATCAAAACACTTTAGTTAAAGTTCAGACCAAAGATCATGACCATGGAAGAAATCAAAGATTTTTCAACTTTGAAATTTGAAGAGCTTAAAAGTGCTCTCATTGCTTATGAAATGAATTTGAGAAGTGAATGAGTCATCCAAGAAAAACCCATTAATTTAAAGACTACCTCCAAGGAAAAGGAGCTAAATAAGCATGATGAGGGCAATGAAGATGAGATTGCCTTTCTGTCATGGAAGCTACAACTAATAGCAAGGAGAAGTAAGGGGCAAAATTAGCAAAGATCCAATGTTCAAAGGTAAAGAAAGAGGTATAAATGTTTAAAATTCTAACCTTGATTTATCTTCTATAGAATGTTGTATTTGTGGTGGAAGAGGGCATATGGTCTTTGAATGTCCTAGTAATAGCAGGATGTAGCACAAGAACAAATCCAATGATGAGGTAAAGAAGATAAAATTCTATACAAGTTGGGACAATGGTGAGAAAAGTGAGGAAGAAGTGGAAGATGATGCAAAAAATTATCATCTTATTTTCATGGTCCTCACTAATGATGACGTTGATTCATTAGATGATGATCTTCATTATGAAGAGAGGTTTGATTTATTATGCAATGATCTTTTGTCTTTTCAAAATCTTTGCCATAAGTTAAATAAAGAAGTCAAACCTAAGGATCAAGAAATCTCCTTATTAAATTTAACTATTTTAGACCTTACTAAGAAATCCTCAGACCTAAGGGCTAAGAATGAAAAACTAATCTTGTCTTATGAATAGGCTAAAGTAGAAATTATAGATGTTAAATTAGTAAATGAAAGGCTACTAAAGGGAAAAGAATCCCTTCAAATGATTCTAGAAAAAGGAAGAATTTTGCATGATTAGAATGAACTAGGATGATGTATGCAAGAGTAATCATCATCAACAAGCCCAGTATACTCAAATGACCTTTCAAAGTATACTCCAACTACATAAAGATCAAAGGAAGCTCCTATACATCAAAATGATTCTAAAAGGTTTGATCATCTGAATCCTTCATACTATCATAGGAAAATTATGTGGTATTATTGTCATAAATTAGGGCATAAATGATGGGATTGCAATCTTAAGTATTATCATGTAAATAGTTTTTCATATCATAGGACTCCTTGGTCTTATCAAAATGCACCAAGAAAGGACTCTTTGTAGGATGATAGGAGAGATTGGACATCAACACAAAGGAACAAAGAAATTAAGAAAGAATGGCAAATTAAAATATAGAAATAAGAAAACCATGAAACTTTGACTAATAAATTCACAAGAGGAAGCCAAGCCTTGGACATTGAGGAAATTAGGTTAAGAAGAGAATCCTTAAAAGAGAAAACTCATTCTCTAGCTCTTTGAGTAACTTTGATTTTCAAAAGAATAATAGGTAAGTAGAGGTAAGTTTTTTGTTTGTGTAAGCATCTATTAAGACTATAGTCCTTGGCAGAATTTCCCAAATCTCATCCTATTGACTCTATCTCAAAAAGACATCTACTTGAAGATGTCTTCTACTCCAAATGAAATATGTCTACATGAAGATGTCTACTCATGAAATAAGAAATCTATTTGATATTTCTTGTAGTGTAGTAAAGATGTCTACACTATATAAAATATGTCTATTGGTATTTTAAAAATGTGAAAAATATGTCTACTGTGCATGAAAGATGTCTTCTTTTTCGTTCAAAGCCCTCATTTGTCACCATTATTAAAGTCAAAACCTTTATTCTTTTGTATTATTTTCCAAAATTGACCCCATAAAGATGTTTAGGGCTTGATCATAAGTAGAAATTCTATTAAAAATGGCTCACAAGAAGGTTGGAACTTCCACGGTGCCATCAAATAAGAAATCCAAACAAAGTTTCAGTAGTGGGCTACCCTTTTATATGTCCCAATTCCAGAGTAGAAGTGCACAACACAAGTTTGAGGCCACATGAACTACATGCATTATTTCTAAGTGCTCTCTATATTTTCCTAGCCATAGAAAAATTACTTTTATGGATTATTTTAAAGCTTTGAATTAAACTCTTTCATTGCAATTAATTTTCTAGTTCCTAAAGTGTTGATTAGAGAATTCTATTGCAACATTATATTTACAAATGTTGTTGTTGGGGGCATTCACCTACATGGTTGGGGGTCTTTTCATCAAGGTTTCTCCACAAGTTATGAATGAAATTCATGGGATCTCAAGTGCAAATTTCTTCTAGGTAACCATTTACACCATGCATGACATCTATACAAATGGTATAATGCCCATAGGATATGATGAATTTTGTGATGTGTTTTTTTGGAAAAGATGTTTCCTTTGACAAAGGTCATGTTGAGAGAAGCATAATAACTTCTGATGGTTCTACCTTATCTCTCATTGTATTATATAACATTATGGTCAAAGGGTGAAGTTATAGTTATCTACTACCATCCCAAGCTTTTGTGCTTTATTGTCTTCTCATAGAACTGCCATTATATCTAGGGCATGCACTTTGCTAGGACATTCTAAGTCTATTTTCCAAGGAAAGAATCCATGGGCACCCCTACCTCATCAACTTATTGATATGTCAAAGGGTGTGCCTATTATAGAGATGCCTTTGCTCAAAGACAAGAGAATCCTTAGTGAATATGTTGAGAAGAGGAGTTTTTCTCATGCAATCAAAGCAAGACAAAGCACCAAATTGTAGAAGAAGAAGAAGTAGGTGTCATCATCAAGAACTTCTCCTAGCTAAGTAGATCAAAATCCACTAGTTCCAAATTAGTTCTTCTCTAAAGAAGCTTCTCAAACCCTTTACACAAATAATCAAGAAGCTTGGGAGAAATCTCTCTTGCATAAGAGTTTGGATGCAGTTGGCATTCCTCCTTCTTCTGATGGGTAGGAGTTCAAGGAGGTTACTACTTCTATTTTTAATAGTGAGGAGGATGTTCCTACCCCACTAAGGCATTCTATAGTAGCTAGCCCTTCATGTGCTTATGACTTAGGGATGGGGTCTAATTTAGAGCATGAGGCACCACCAGCTCATATCTAGAGGGAGCATCATGTTCCCATGCAGTAGCCAAAGTATCAAGAGACCATACCTTCTATACATTCAGTTCCTTCATTAGTTGACGATCCTAGTTCATTTGAGCATCAAGCTATGGAAATTATTTTTGGAAACACACCCCAATGGGTACTAGCTCCATAGCCTCTAATTTAGCTAGATCCTCCAACTTCATCTTGATTTTGAGTAAAGCTTCATTCCTAACGAGCTCCCTTCCAATAGGTTGAGTTCTCTAATGAGGATGAAAAATAATCAAGTAGTCATAATACTAGCAGTGATGATGATGAGGGGGAGTCTTATCATCCATTCCTAGTAGTAGAGGGATTTGAATCTAAGGATGCAACTAAGGTTAGTGATTAGGAACCTCGGCTAGTCATTTTTCTCTCTCCTTTTTGTTGATCACCAAAATGGAGGAAAAGTTTTTAATTGATTTCACATATATGGATTTGGACCGTGCACATATGTGATTGATGTGATTTGTATAGATATTTGGTTACTTTAGATAGTTGTGGACTGTTGGCTATATGAAAAGCTGCGGATGAGCTATAGACTGATGGTGTTTCCTTTGTTATTGTTGATGCATAAATTTTGGTCGCACCAACACCAGAAATGAAAACTCATTTTAAGAGACTATTGCCTAGGGCACCTCCTATATGGATACAGAAACCTAGGAATAGTCTCAGCTAGAGAGGGCTACATGGCCTTTTGCAAATAATAAACTTAAAAGAAATCTAGAATTTAAATTAAATAATTATCTTCAATATAATAAGTAACTAAAAGAAATGAATTTTCTGTGGTCCCGCTGATGTTGCCAATCTAAGACTACTATTGACATCCACTGTTGGGCAAGAAGACTGTGATCACCATGAAATAGGAAGAGAGAGAGAGAGAAAGAAAGAAAGAGAAAGAGACACTACCCACCATAGTCCACATAGGGTAGCAAATACGATCCTCAAAGCTTGCCACTGTCTACCACCTTTTGTGCACCACTATAGAGAGGAAGATCATCCACCCATGTTTACACCACCAAGACAAGCTGTCAGCCTAAAGAAAACTACACGTCTCACATCCTGCACATGGTCTGCACTACCTTCTTTGTTGCAAATAGAAAGAAGAGAGATAGAACCATCCTACTATCGCCAAGAAGACCCGCAAGGATCTGATTTTGAGCAATTGGCTCCTACTTTGGACCCTCTTCGAAGATCAGCTAGAAACCTATAAAGAAAAGAAAAGAAAGGAGGAAATCATTGCTTAGAAGAGAGGAATTTTCCCCTCAAGACTGATAGCTAAAGCCCTTTTTGGACTCATAGAAATAGCCCCCAAGATTAATCGAAAGAGCTTCCTTTTTATAGTCATTGTGACTAACCAATAATGATGCCCATGTTCTGCTGTAATGGCCACACCACTAATGACTGCAATCACTACCATTAATGGCCACCACTTGGCCATTATTGCCCACAATTTCTAATTTAAGTGTCCAATATGTCTATAACTTCCAAAATGTCTACCACTAATGTTCACAACTGTCTCCATCAATGACCACCACTTGGTAGTTTAAATGCCCACTACTCAGATGATTTTGACTATGGTTATTAAGAGAGAGAAATAGAGACGTTGATAATCATGGCCCCATGAGAGCATGGGAGTGTTAACATCAACACTTAGCCCCTAAAATTTTAATTGCATGCAAGTGCAAGGAACAAGACCACAGAAATTTTAAAATGATGCAAAGTAGGGAATCACAAACATCACAAAACAAGCAAATGGAAACTTAAAAGTAAACTATATTGATCTAAACATGATTAAAATAACCATATAATTAGAAGAGAACTAGATGTGGGCCACCCAAACCACACCATCTTATTTAATTAAACTCTAAATATATAATTTATTATTTTAATTACATATATCTATATATAATTAAAATATATAATGATTTCTTTCCCAATTTTCTCACAAAGTAAAAGTCAATAGCATGCAAACTACTTTGAGCACAAGACCCATACTAAACTTAATGAGGATAGGCTCATATTAGATCATGGCTAGCCACAACTTTCAGATTTTTCCTTGGAACTTTTTTTTTTTGACATTGAGAAAGAAAAGGGATTATTTGCTTTTTTTTTTTTTTTTGGAAAATAGGTTCAAAAGGGGAAATGGAGGTTAGGGCGAAGATAGCTACCAAACCCCATCACACTTAAGAACTTATTACATTACCAATGAACATGGTCCACATTCTTTTTATTTTTATTTTTACTTTTATTTTTTATTTTTTATTTTTGAGAAAAATTTGTTCATGGTGTACTTCATTCTTAAGGTAGGAATTCCAACATGAGTCTGGTCAATTAGTTGCACTGCCAATGAACATGGTCCTTTCAGAACTTCACCCATGATGTAGTTCAACCCTTATGTATGTGCCTTTGATTATAATTTGATGGCATCATAGTAGGTCTCCTAGGTGACTAAGGGTTCTCAAGTGGAGATGAACATACTTCACCCTGTTATTCATAGGGTAATCATGGATCATCACACTTGAGGGCTAGGGCTTATGAGAGGGAAAATCGGGTTTTCCAAGGTTTCTTAGTGATTATGGCTAATCATTTTCCAACATCACCTATCCTACACTCACATGATCATGATGATTACATGATAAGTTAGCACAAATCTCATGATCCATAATCCAACATAACTATATAAACTAAAACCTTGAAGAAGACTAGGAAGAATCGAAGCATTATTGAAATATATAGTATAAAAGTGATTTTATATAATACTAACAAGAAATATTATATAAAGCCTTATACTAACATTATTCTCAATGGTGTTCTAATGACCCAACGCTTAGTAACTCAAAAGATCATAATGATTATTAAAATCATATGCAAAGCAAAAATAAAAACACTATGCCAAGAAATATATGATGGAAGTGTAAAGAAAATATGCAAATGCGACTATATACAAATGAAATTCATGGTGAAGGGGAAGAAAACATGCAACTAAGAATCTACTAGGTGCCCATGTGGGGCACCTCTGTAGAAATGCTTTAAATGAAATGCATTAAAATTGCTAGGTAACCTATGTCCTTCCACATTAGCAACCTTATACACATTGGGGACAATAACATCTTTAATTCAGAATGGGCCTGACCAAATAGGAGAGAACTTACCTTGAAGATTTTTTTAGTCACATGTTCTACCTTTTTCCAAGACTAGGTCTTCTATCTTAAACATACTTCCTGTCAAGACATTGTTTAACAATTTGTCAATGCTTAAGATTATAAAAATCAAGACATAACCTTAACTTGCTTGTTCATTTTGTATCAAGTCTTTCTTTGATATAAGTTCCAATGATAGGTCTTGGTGGGTCATCGAATATAGCTTTTCTAAGAGAATGTTCCATGGATGTGTCATTAAAATTTAGCACACCTTCAACTATTTTAAGAGGTAGGATTTTATTTATATCTTTATCTTCCCCTAAAAGTGATGGATTACTTAGATGAAATCCATCATGTTGTTGATAAGGTAAGGTTTCTCCATAGATTTCTTCACCTTTTCTAGAACTTTGATAGGATTGGGTGGGATCTACATGAGAGATAGGATTTTTTGTAGTTCCACTCACGTAGTCATTTACAACATGTTCACTGCATTCAACCTCAATAACCCCAACATAAAGATTAGTGTTTCAATCTTTGAAAGATTGATTTTGTTAATCCAAGGCTATAACTACTTGTTGGTAGAAGGGTTCTTGAGGTATAATCATGTATTCAAATTTTCTTTTGATAGGGATAAATAGCTCTAAGAAATTTGAACTAAAGAAGCTTCCAAACTTGGCTTCAAAAGTCCTAGATAAGAGCATACCATAGGTAGGTGACATGTCAACTACTAGGATATCTGTGTAACATGTGAATGCAGGGTATTGTTTAAGTTTCACTTTCACTCCTTTTAATGATCCTACTATAGGTACGTTGGACCCATCAAGTTGAATCACATTTTTTGTTTGTGGTATCATTTGTGCTCCTAAAGCCTTACATACCTCAAGTGGTATGACACTAACAGTTGCTTCAAAATCCATCAAACAATTGTGAACATTCTTTCCTAGAATAATTAGAGTTGTTAGGAAAGGATCTTGCTCTTTCTTACTCATCATGGAATTGTTTACATTTTGTACTGATAATGTGTTAGAACTTTCTGTGAAGTGAACTTGCCTTTCAAGGGTTGGGGATTTTCCTTTATTGGTTTCCAGTCTATGAACTATCTCTTGAACCACCTCTTTCATTTTGTTAAATTGTAAAAGGTCATACATTGAAATGTTAGCTTTGAATTTTTTCAAATCCTCAACTAGATCATAAGTCTTAGGTACATCTTTGACTTCTTGTTGAGGTGGAGTTCTTCTAAGTATAGAAGGTGGGTTTGATCATTGTGAAGAATTTTTTTGGGATGACTTAGTTTGAGTATTTATGTTACTTTGACTAGGATCTCTTTTATTTGGAGAAGTGTAAGGGTCATTCCTAGTTTATTTTTGTGTGTTGTTCATGATGTCACTAAGTTTATAGTAATGAGCATTATGCGGGTTGGGGTTGTTTATCATAACTTGCTTCAATGAGAAAACCTCTTCATTTTCTATTTCATGAGGTACATTAAGGACCATAATAGGAGGTTTTCCATTTTGTTGACCTTGGGTGTTGTCACCATATAATGCTAAAAATTGGGGACAAGTCTTCTCAAAATGTTTCCTAGTGTTATGGAGGCAACAATAATCGTAGGACCCTTGTTGTTATTTCTCTTTAATTCAACTACTTCGTTGGAAAGTTTTTGAAGCAAAGTTAATATCTAGGTCATTTGATCTTGAGCTTGAGTCATGGGTTCAATAGTATTAGATACCTTATTTGGGTTTATGATGGATTGAATTAAGGCCTTCGATTAATCCTCATTCAAACCAATGTTAGATGGTAGGAATGGAGAAGATGTCGGACCTGGAAAGTATTTTTTTGTAGGTTGAGTCATTTGAAGGGGAACAGGAGTTTGGAACATATTATTGGCCATTGGGAAAGCTAGTAGAGGTAGAGGATTAGATTACATGGGATTACTAATGTTCATCATTCTGAATTGGGTTTGAATGTTGTTCATAAGGGTGATTTGTTCTAATTCCACGGCTTTAGCCATTGCCCCTTGTATTTCTATTATGTTAGGGTCTAATTTGATGGCATAGGCATGGGATGGGTCAATGGTAGAAAGGTAAAAGTTGAGGATACCATTGGGTTGTGGATGCATCTCACTTGGCACATAGGCAAGCTGGTGAAGAAATCTTAAATTGTAATCCCTAACATTTTCCTCAGGTAGCTTTCTTAAGTTGGTGAAGTTACTAGATACTATGGTAGGGCTTGTGAATTTGTCAAACTAAGTCAAAAACTTATTTTTGAACTCTTGCCATAGGTTAGTGGAGCATTAGAAACCATTGCATTGCTTTGGTTTTGAACGTTGTCACAAATACTCTACATGCCACATCATTTTGGACGATGTTGTGGATTCCAAGTAAGGTTTCGAAACATTGTACATGTTGGTGGGCATCACTAGTAGGATTTGTAGGATCGTAGAACAAATTTATGTTCTGGAGTGACTTTGGGATGTCATGGTAGTTAGTAAAGTTAAAGGGGTTACTGACCAAGGGAGCCAAGGGTTGATTGGCTGCCATCCTAGTTTGGGTTCTCCTAGGAATAAAACTTGGAAAACATAAGGCTTGTCATTTCCTTAATGCGAAGAGACTAGTGACTGGTCCGTTAGAAGTAGAGGAGAGTTCACTCATAAAAAAAACTATAAAATATAATTATTAGAATATAACTATAAAATTGTGCAAAAGAAAAGAAAATATTTAAATAATAAATTTTTTTGTAAAGAAAAAAAAACTCTAAAATATGCTATATTTTTTTAAAAAAAGATATATATATTTTTTTGAAAAGAAAAATAAATGTATAAAATTGCAATACTTATAAAATTAAAAGAGGATATTGTAAAATGCAAGATTTTAGAAAAATAAATTTAAAATTGCATAATTAAATAAAACCACCTTACCTATCCCAAGACTAAGGTAAGGACTACCCAAACACATATTCAAAAATGGGACTAAAAAATGAGGGTTCTCTTAAAAAAGGTATTATAGAAAAATGGGTTATTAGACCTGAAAGTTTTCAAGAAACAAACTTTTGAGAACAAAAAATGAAAGGCTCAAAAATTCTTTAAAAATATTTTTCAAGGCAATGGCTGAAAACAAGTTTGAAACAAAGAAAATGAAATTTTTAGGAAATAAAAAAGATTAGAGGCTGGAAAAGGATAGAAAACATATATTTTAGAAAATGGGATAGCAATGGCTAGAAAAATGCTAAGAAAAGCTTATAAACAAAAGGCAAGAGAAGGGCCCTCCTTTTAGCACCAAAAATGTGTTAATGCATAAATTTTGGTCGCACCAACACCAGTAAAGAAAACTCATTTTAGGAAAGTTTCTAGGCTAAGGGAAAAAAGTTTCAAGGTTGAGAAAAAGTTTCAACTAGGGACTTATGTGATTCAAAATGTAGGTATACAAATAGATCCAAATAATGCATAGAAAATAAATTTATTTTTTGAACAAAATCAAAACTTTAATTAAAAAAGAATAAAGAATAAGTTAGAGAAATGTGTACAAATGATGCCTAGATGAGTAGAAAGGATTTTCACTTATGCAAGAGTTCAAAGCCTGTTGAAGCTAATGTGATCTGCTCCATGATCTAGGTGCTAAGCCACTCTTGATGCTATTGAACCTTTCTTTACTACTACAACCTCATATCTACAAGTTGGGTCACTACTAGGAGGGGTGAGAAAAGTGAAAAATTTAGATTCCAGATTGCTCCACACTGGGGATTGGAAATCCCAAAGGTGCAGTGTTGACATTCAAAATCCACAAATGTCAATGCTACAATGCTTCCACGCATGGCTTCAAGAGAATGCAAGTATGGAAACTCGCAAGAGCTCTTGAGTGCTTAAAAATGCCCCAAGTGTGGAATTATGAAAAATGTTGTGTGTATGCAAATTGCTTGATAATGCTACCCTTGCTCAAAATTTTGGAACTACCAAAGTGCTTGTATGCAAAAAGTTGTTGAACTTGTAAATGATGTTGGAGGCTAGATTTTATAGGATCTTTCAATAGGGTTGAAAATTGGCTATGATTTGGCAAAAAAATGGCTACAAATTGGCTGTGAAATGGCTACAAATTTGATGTAAATTATTGGTTACCAAATTTAGTTGTGATGGGTGCCCAAATTTGGAGGGTTAGTATACATAGTAAGTGCTTCTCCATTGGCCATTCCATTTACTATAAATAGTAACCAGGGCATACCTTTCATACTAAAGATGAATCTTCCATACTAAGCTATCCACCATGCTTATTGAACTATCTAGTTAATGTTGAAGTGCATGAATTGATGAGTTTTTGCTTTTTGTAGCTTCCACACTAGGGGATTGAATTATCCACGCTAGGGATGAAGCCTCCATGATGGGAAAAAACTTCCATGCTAAAGGAAAAAATTTTCTAGGTTATGAGGAAACTATTTAGGCTAAGGGAGAAAAGTTTCTAGGTTGGGGAGAAAGTTTCTAGGCTAAGAAGAAAAATTTTCTAAGTTGGGGAGACTATTACCTCTCGTATGGGTACGGAAACCCAGAAATAGTTTCAGTTGGAGAGGGCTACATGACCTTTTGCAAATAATAAACTAAAAAAGAAATCTAGAATTTAAATTAAATAATTATCTTCAATATAATGAGTAACTAAAAGAAATAAATTTTCCCTAGTCCCACTGACGCTATTGATTTGAGACTACCAATGGCATCCACTACTGGGCAGGAAGACTGTGATTGTCATGAGAGAGAGAGAGAGAGAGAGAGAGAGAGAGAGAGACTGCCCATTGTAGTCCACATAGGGTACCAACTATGGTCGTGAAAGCCTACCACCATCTACCACCTTTTTTGCATCGTCGTAGAGAGGAAGATTGTCCACCCACATCTACACCACCGAGACAAGCTGCCAGCCCAAAGAAAACAACACGTCTCATGTCCTACACATGGGCTGCACTACTTGCATTGTTGCAAATAGAAAGAAGAGAGAGAGAACCCTCCTACCATTGTTGAGAAGACCTGCAAGGATCTAATTTTGAGCCATTGGCTCCTTCTTTGGACCCTCCTTGAAGATTAGCTAGAAACCTGTAAAGAAAAGAAAAGAAAGGAGGAACCGTTGCTTAATGGAGAGGAAGCTACCCCTCAAGACTAATAACCAAATCCATTTTTGGACTCATAGAAAGAGCCCCCCAAATTGATCAAAAGAACCTCCTTTTTATAGCGGCTGCGATCGACCAATAATGATGCCCATGTTCTGCTACAATGGCCACATCACTAATGGCCATCACTTGGCTATTACTGCCCACGATCTCCAATTTAAGTGTCCACTATGTTTGTAACTTTTGAAATGTCTGCCACTAATGTCCACAACTGCCACTGTCAATGACCACCACCTGGTATTTTAAATTTCCACTACTTGCATGATTTTTACTATGGTTATTAAGAGAAACAAATAGAGACGTTCATAATAATGGTCCCATGAGAGCATGGGAGTGTTAACATCAATAGTTATATTTGTGTAGTGTACTTTTGATCTTTACTTTTTCATTGTTGCATTATCTCCCACATAGTGAATTACATTGAATCTTAATCCTTTATCCAAGTGCATGGCTGCCACAGGAACTTATACGTCTTAATAGGTTTCTTTATTGATTTATTTCATCCATTTTCTTAAGTTTTTTACATCACCAAAAAGGGGGAGATTGTGGACCTTTAGGTATGTCAAAACCTTAAGGAAAATGGAGAACAAAGGATGTTTACGTGGTGTTGTGTTAATGGGATATGATCATGGATAAAGACTCCAAAATAGGAGCAAGAGCAAAAGACTCAATGACTGACAAGTAAATTTGACATCATTAAGAACTTGTGGAGCATGTGGAAGTTCAAGAGCAAGGACAAGAAATAATGATTTCAAGTGCAAAGGAAACTAAAGAAAGACATCTCCAAAGAGTAGTAGATGTCTTGGCTGAAGTAAAGGAAAGTGAGAAAGAAATCTTTAGAAAATAGAAGATGTCTTGGCTGAATTAAAGATTGCTCAAAAAAATACATCTTTAAGAAATAATAGATGTCTTTCTCACCAAAAAGACATCTTCTTGAAGATGTCTCTGTAAAGACATCTTTCTTGAAGAAAAGGCATCTCTCCCTAATGAAGCTTTGATGTAGAAAAACATTTTTTTCCCCAAAGAAGATGTCTCTAGTGATTGTTAGATAGTTGTTGCAAGAATTGAGATGATTTTGGAAACATATTGGCTTCATTCCATTGAAAAATGAGCAAGCATTGTGTACTTTCTAGTGTTATTATCAAGTAGTGATTGTAATCATCATTCTTTTATTATTGTTCCTTATTATACTATCTTTTCTCTATTATAATTGGTCAAAATGAGATGTGCCTCAAAGTACAAGGATAAGTAAGCTTAGGTGCATTCATCCCTTGTAATTATTGTTCTCTTTTGTTTCCCTACAAAATTAATGGGCTTCTTGCAAGAAGACATCTTTCTTAAGCTTATTAGGATCCTACAAGATTGAGTGTTAGCACCACAACACTCTAGAGTAGAACTTAAAATGTAAAGGTTGTGGGATCCTAGAAACCACATTTCTAAGCTTGTCAAGACGTTGCAAGATTATGTGGATTCATGTTATTGAATCACTCTAGAGTGGAGCTTAAAGCTTCTACAAGGTGTTGTATCCTTCAAACCACATTTGAGGGCAACAAAGTCCAAAGGTGTGCTAGTGAACTTCCCTCTAAGTGTGGACTACCCAAGTTGTGGAAACATGTTAAATTTAGTGTGTGTGCTTTGCCTCAAACTTTTTTAAATTTACAAAACTTATACATCCCCCCTTCCTTTCTAAGTTCAACAATCCTCAAATTCATGAGTCTAGAACCATTTTTTAAGAGCAAGTCATCTAAGGCATTAAGATCTTGTTTTAAAACAAACAAATCAAGCATACTTGGGAGGACTATAGGATACATACTACCAGCCCATAAGAAATATTTTCATCATTATGTTAAGGATTTGTGAGAAAATTGCAGTTCCACATCTTGTACTCTCTAAACCTTGCATTTTTTCATAAAATTAATAGAAATTATTTACAATGTTTTTCATATTTTCTTTGTATTTTCTACAACTTTATTATGATGTTGGTTCTATTTAATACACATTTTTAGTTTATTCGCCATTGTAATTTCATCTTGATAAGAGATCCTCTAGGTTCCCAAGTGATTCACAAGATAATTTGAGGCACTTTGGATTCTCTTTTAAAATCCATGGATCTGGGGTTAAACTATGTTGTATAAATGTTTTGATCCTATAGCACTGAATTTTTCCATCACTATAACCACAATTCTTTTAATTAATTCAAAATTAATCACTAGGATCACAACATATACTCAAAGAACATAATTAAACAAACAATTAATCATATGTCATGGCATGCTCCCAAGTAATCCTCATGAGATCTTGTCATACTCAACAATAAGGTTAGCTACATGACCTACCTAGGAAGTTACTAAAATCATTCAATGACATTGTAATTAATCCTAAGCTCAAAATCATTAAGAAAAAAAATAATAACACATCCACACTATTCTTTTACTAAGGACTAACATGGATTCTTCTGGCAAGAAGAGCTCTCCACCACTTTTTATGAGCAATTTCAATCAGCAAGGATAAGAAAGCCATAAGATGCCAATGCTGTAAAAGTTTAAAATGATCTACACTCATCTAGATGAGTACACTTTGGACTTCACCTTCATCTTGCATTAAGATGAGTAGTTGCAATGGAGAGATATAGAAGGAAATATCGTGTTTCCTTCAAATTAATTTGTTCCTACAATGCTATTGAATAATCTTATCTAGCTCGACATTGCAGGACTTAACTCTGAGTACAAGGTGCAAGATTGGAGATAATCATCTCAAAAAGGCACATAAAAATAAATATCGCTTAATGGAAGCACAATATTAGGCCTCAAAAGATAAATGGGGCTCTACCCATCTATTCCTACAACCACATAAGGAAGGACAAAAATTATTTTTAGAGACCTCTTAGTATCGAGATTCTCCTTCTCTCTTTGATGAGGAGGCACTTAACTAATGATTATAGTCCACTATGGATAACCTTAGTTCTGGGAAGAACAGATTCCATGATTAGGGACCCTCAAATAGGAGTCATCAAGGTAGGAATGATAATAAGCACCATGGGACCCTCAAATAGGAGTCATCAAGGTAGGAATGATAATAAGCACCATGACAAGGATAAACATGATGACCATGATAGGGATCAAAGAAAAGGAAGTAGTAGACACTGCATTGGCAATGCCTTCCCTTCCTCTTTAACTTCTTCATCCTCATCATCTCCCTCCTCTAACTCTAATTAGAGCCACAGAGGTAACAAGGACTATGATGAAGGTGCACAATAGGATCAGGATGATCATCAATCCCACCATAATGACTGAGATCATGGAAGATCAAGGGAGGATCATCACAGAGAAAAAATAAATAATAAGACTCATCATAGGCATCATGGCCATGACAAGGACCACAAGGATCACTATGACTATGACAAGCCCCTACTAGTAATAAGAAACATGTTAAACATTGCATAGGCTATTAGGATCCCAACAAGGCACATGAAGGATAGTTGAATCATCATCTAAGTTTGAAGAGAAATATATTTCAGATTTACAAAATCATCTACAAGACTTCCATGATGCATGTGCCTTATAGAATGTGGAAAATAAGTGGCTAAAGTTGAAGTTATTTCCCAAGACACTCATCACGAAACTTGAAAGTTATTATTGGTCCTTTTTACCAAAATCCATTTGGAGGTGAAGTACAATGCTTGAATTGTTCAATGATAAGTATTAGATGTACTCTCAAGTATCTAACTTAAGAAGGTAGATCCAAGGATGGAAACTGGGAACTCATGAATCCTTTGATGTGGCCATGGATAAGTACTACTCCTTATTACACTAATGTCCATACCATGGCTGTTCTCAAAGGGATCAGCTACACCACATCATAAATTATCTTTGAACTAAAACAAGAAGAACTTTTGGGGTCTAAGCCCAAGGGATGCTTTTGGAGCTAAGGACCTAGTAGATCCAAATGCTAATTGAGCAACTAGATAAGAAGAAAGATGAGTTGAAATAGAGAGAGTGTGTAGAAGAGGTTCATTTTTGTGACAATGTGGAGGAGGCACCTCTTGATGAATTGGTACAATGAAAAAAATTACCAATCCAAAAGAAATGTCTTTGAAATATCGGCCAAGTTTGATAATATGTGGAAGTCCTTGGATGAAAAATTTCAAACTACTTTGAGAATTATAGAGGAGAATAGAAACCAACAAGGTAGTGAATGTGATAGAAGGAAGAAAAAGAAAACTAAACATGCCCATCATAAGGATATGGGCAAAGCTTCTATAGTAGAATAGGTTGTGAATTCAAAAATAGATGATGATGGGTGTGACATCTATCAATATGAATATTCTAAGTGATGTTGTCCAATTATGTCATACTTGCAAAAATCTGGGGTGCACGCTTTGAATCCTAGATTGGCCAAACAGTAAGTACCTAGGAGGTTTCTTTATTCCCAAGGTAACTATTAGCAATTCCACCAACAATTCTACTATTCAAGTGAAGTGCTACCTTAGTCTTATGAGTAATATTAATAGTAACAACATCCATAGTCATGGCATATGCCACCTCCAAGGTAGTAGTATCCTTACTGCTAGGCAAATCTATATAAGTACTACATTCAGCAGCCTATCTCCCCACATGATTCGTCCAGTCATGCTTCCTTCCAACATCACTACTATCCTTTGGAATGTTACAAAGTAGCATCTCTAAAGGGGGAGTTCCCATTTTCTAATTATTCTCCTCATCCTTCCACTCTTGCACCTTTTTCCTTAACTTCTTTGCCACCAGCTTCATCTATGCAGGGAGAAATACCAACCCAACTATAGCAAAGAAATTCCATAAGGGCCATGAACTTACATCTAGCTCCTCAGCCAAGTGGTTATGAAACTAACCCTAAAAAAGGACAATCCTGCTCATATGATAGGGCCCAAACAATGGATCCAAGCATTGGAACCTTTTGTCCTTTGGGGAATTGATTTTATGGGGTCCAATCCCATGTCCAACGAGAAGGCCTACATAATTGTAGCTATTAACTACTACATGAAATTGGTAGAAGCTATGACCATCATTGAGTGTACATCCTCTATGGTGGCTCTATTTGTACACAAATATGTTGTAAATAGGTTTGGCATGCAAAGGGCACTTATTTCGAATAATGGGACATGCTTCAGAGGCATCCATCTTCCTAAACTCATACAATGCTTGGGGGTTGAGCATAAATTAATAACTCCATATCACCCCCAACCTAATGGTCAAGTTGAATTCATAGATAGGGAGATAACCAAAATACTAATAATAATAGCTACTAAATATATGAGAGACTGGAGCTCTAAACTTAATGATGTCCTTTGGGCTTCTCATTCAACTTGGAAACTTCCTATAGGATACTCTCGCTATGAGCTTGTGTACAAAAAGCTCACAATGCTTCCTATCCAAGAAGAAATCTGTATACAATCAAATACATGTGACCTCAACATGGACATAACCCTAGCATAAAAAGAATGATTGATGAACCTCAATGTGCTAGATGAGAATTGATTAGTGACCCTATCATCCAACAAAGTGTACAAGGCATACAACAAACAACAACATGACCTAAGGATTAGGAAAGTAAAATTTAAATAAGGAGATAAGGTGCTCTATTTGAATCTCATACATGTACCTCAATGAAATAAGTTTCAAATGTAATGGAAGGATTCTTATATCATCTATGAAACCTCTTCATATTAGGCCATGTTAATTTACTAACTTAATAGCCCAAATAAGAAACTATTAGTCAACACTCAAAAAATTAAGCCTTTCATGAACACTGAGTAACCAATGGACATAATGCCTCAATAAATGAACAAGCATGCTCCATCTTTCAAATCTCCCACTTTCAACTTAGCTATGAGGGAGATGGTAATCCATGCTGAGATCTCATAATGTGGCTCCTCATTTTTTAACTTTTTTGTTTACACCATTTTTAGTATGTTTTTCATTTTCTTGAGTATTTTATGACTTTTTTCTATATTTTACTTTTGTTTCTTTTTATTTGAATTTTTCTTATGTTTCTTCATTTTTCTTTATTGCCACCAAGACTTGGTGTAACTACAACTGCTATCAATGATGTTTTGAAACTTTATTAATTACTTGATTGTGAGATGAGTGGATTTCATTTTAGAATTTTGATTTTTACTAGTGGGATGTTGATTCTATTCATGTTTATAGGTAGTAAGTCCTTGTCATCCATCATTATACCTAACTTTAATGTGTTTCCTGATTTTGGAAATACAAGGACCCTTCTTAATAAGAACATATAATGAATTAGTGACCTTTGTACTTTCCAAAATTGGGATGACTTAAGTGGATTGACAGGGATGTAACTTCAAATGGATTTGTCACTTTTGTACCTATCTACCATATGAGTTACATAAGTATTTCCATGGATTTCTCATCATTCCACTATCAACCAATAACAAGAAGAAAAAGTCTTTGCATGGTATGGTTTCCATTCAAAAAATAATAATAGGAATTGAAATTCAAAACACACGCTTTAGACACAATAAGGAGCTACAAGCACTAGTTATGGAACTAGAAAAACATGTTTGTTGCAACTAAGAACCTTGATCATTAGAAAAAACCAAGGATCCTTGATGCAGTAGTTTGCCAACCCCAAATCCCCAGTGCCTCCATGAGAGAAATGGGATTCAAGGTATCCTAGCCAATCCGACAGATCAACTAGGGACTTATGTGATTCAAAATGTGGGTATACAAATAGATCCAAATAATGCATAGAAAATAAATTTATTTTTTGAACAAACTCAAAACTTAAAAATTTATTAAAAAATAATAAATAATAAGTTAGAGAAATGTGTACAAATGGTGCCTAGATGAGTAGAAAGGATTTTCACTTATGCAAGAGTTCAAATCCTATTGAAGCTAATGTGATCTACTCCACGATCTGGGTGCTAAGCCACTTTTGATGCTATTGAACCTTTCTTCACTACTACAACCTCATATCTATAAGTTGGGTCACTACTAAGGGGGTGTGAAAAATTTGGATTCTAGATTACTCCACGTTGGGGATTGGAAATCCCAAAGATGTAGTGTTGACATCCAAAATCCACAAATGTCAATGCTACAATGCTTCCATGCACAGCTTCAAAAGAATGCAAGTATGAAAACTTGCAAGAGCTCTTGAGTGCTTGGAAATAACCCAAGTGTGGAATTGTGAGAAATGTTGTGTATGCAAATTGCTTGATAATGCTACCCTTTCTCAAAATTTTGGAACTCCCAAAGTGCTTGTATGCCAAAATTTGTTGAACTTGTAAATGAAGTTGGAGGATAGATTTTATAGGATCTTTCAATAGGGTTGAAAATTGGCTATGATTTGGCAAAAAAAAAAATGGCTACAAATTGGCTGTGAAATGGCTGCAAATTTGATGTAAATTATTGGTTACCAAATTTAGTTGAGATGGGTGCCCAAATTTGGAGGGTTACTATACATAGTAAGTGCTTCCCCCATGGCCATTCCATTTACTATAAATAGTAACCAAGGCATACCTTTCATACTGAAGATGAATCTTCCATACTAAGATATCCACCATACTTATTGAACTATTTGGTTAATGTTGAAGTGCATGAATTGATGAGTTTTTGCTTTTTGTATCTTCCACATTGGGGTATTGAATTTTCCATGCTGGGGATGAAGACTCCATGATGGGGAAAAACTTCCACGCTAAAGGAAAAAAGTTTCTGGGTTAGGAAGAAACTTTTTAGGCTAAGGGGAAAAAGTTTCTAGGTTGGGGAGAAAGTTTCTAGGCTAAGGGGAAAAGGTTTCAAGGTTGAGAAGGAAGTTTCCAGGCTATGCATTTGGCCTCCACATTGAAAGGGGAAACTTTTTAAAACCCACCAAATTTCCTTTTTTGTCATTCCAAAAGGCATTTTTGACACCCCCTCCCCTAGCCCAAATAGACACTAGAATACTTTTTTCATTTAAGAAATGAGGCTTCGACCACTTATGAGGCATTTACAGCCCCAAAAGTATAATGTGAAGTCACCCATCATGGGTTACAATTTTCATATTTACAATGAAGTTTTACCTCAAGTTTGATGGGGTGAAAGCTTCATGATGAAGATTGACTATAACATGCAAATTTTTGTGGTGTTTCAATGTTCCCTCTTTGTTGATGCCTAGAGGATTGACCCAAGAGGCACTAATAGCGAATACAAAACATCACTACATATTATAATGCTATAATGCATTCAAGCCACATGAGAACTAGGTTATCCAAGTCACCAAGGTTGTTAGTTTAAGGTCATGGAAGGACATGGTATTAGTTTAAGGACCTAGTAGGCCATGTTGCCAATTTAAGATCATAGCAGACCTTGGTACTAGTTTAAGGGCCTGGCAAGCTGTGTTGCCAATTTAAGGTCATAGCAGACCATTGAAAGAAGGCTTGATTATTGATGATTGTCAACTACATGTAGTATGGCTTTAGATAAGAATGACTAGGTGAATTGGCTAGCTCATTTGTTGGCTATTCTAAATGTTCCATTTCCATAGGCTCTAGTGACAAGAAAGGGTCCTTCCTAGTTAGCTGAGAACTTGTTTGCATGCTCACAAATAGCCTTGAGGACTAGGGCCACTTCTGCCTCTCTTGATAGTGCTTGATCTAAGCAAGCACTTGCAGACAACACTCCTCCACTAAATCTAGGGCTATTATCTATAACTCTTTGTTCTACTTATTGTTGAAGAAGTTAGCTAAGGCTACTCAAAGCGATGGCACCTACAATTCAAGAGGTAAAAGTGCTTCAAAACCATAAACAAGGCTATAAGGGGTCATGTTGGTTTCCATGAAATAGGTTGTTCTATATGCCCATAAGGCATGAACATGCAACTCATGCCACTTGTGCTTACTATTGTTGAGCATCTTCTTGAGCAACTTGATGATGGCATTGTTTCTTACTTTTTCTTGTCCATTAGCTTGGGGGTAGTAAGGTGACAAGAAGGAATGCTTAATGCCTAGGTTATGATAGAAATCCTTGGTTTCTTGGCTACTAAATTGAGGTCCATTATCCATAACTGTGATCATGGATATGCTAGAATAGGCTACAATGTTATCTAGGATAAATGTGCAAACTTGTTCAAATGTGGTCTTCTGTAGGGGAATAGCATCAACCCACTTGGTGAAGTACTTAGTTGCAGTGATGATGAAGTTATGTCCTGTGGAAGACTTAGGCATTATAGGTTCAAAAATATCCAATCTCCATCATTGAAATAGCCATGTTATCTAAGTTGTATGTAACTCAATTGGTGATACATGTATCAGGTTGCTATATCATTGGCATGTATCACATCGCTTAACCTTTTATAGGAAATCATTCTCCATATCGGGCCAATAGTTACCTAACCATCTAATCTTAGTGTCCATGGATCTAGGTCCCATAAATCCTCCAAAAACACCCTTGTGAACCTACTTTAGGGCTATTATAGCTTTGGTTTTACCTAAGCACTTTAGGAGTATGTCATCATAGGATTGTTGACATAATGTATTATCACCTACAATGACATACTGCTTCGATCGCTTGCATATGGCATCCTTCTAACTAGCAATCAAGTCTTATGAGGATTCACTATGCATAAGCTAAAATTTGATATAATCATACCACTCCTTGGGATGAGCAATATGAATGAAAACCACAAAGGTATCCTTAGTGTTCTGTGTGATTGGAGTAGTGCAATCCATGGTTAAGGTGGGCAACTTACTAAACACATCTGATGTCACACTAAGGGCTAATGTTGCAATTTCGTTAGCTATGAAATTTTTCTTTCTAGGTATGTGCTAGACATCAACATCTATGAATTATTGTAATAACTACTTTCCTAGGTCATAGTAAGGTTGTATGTGCTTAGCTTTACATGCATATACTTTGGTTACTTGGTTAACCATGAGTTGTGAATCGACTTTGATGGCTAGGTATCTAATTCCTAGGTCACAAGCTACCATTATCCCTCTTATCAAACCTTCATATTTAGCTATGTTGTTGGTACAAAGGAACCAAAAATGATAAGAAAAGGGATGGATCTCACTAGATGGGAATGTTACAATGGCAGCAGCACTAGCTCCATGGGTGGTTGAAGCTCCATCAAAGTTCATGACTACCTCATAACCCTCAAGTACTTGGGTAACTATGTTAATGTGTTCATTAGAAAACTCAACATCTATGGCTACTTGGTCATCAACAGGTGAAACTATGAGTTGTACAACTATAGCTTAACCTTTTGTTGAGTATTTAGAGACATAATACAAGTCAAACTCCATGGTTATGGCTTTCCATCAAGCTATACAACTACTTTGGTAGATGTTGGTGGTTATGGATCTAAGTAGTTATCCTTGTAAATTACATTCACTTGACTTCTAAAGAGGTAGTGTCTCCATTTCTTGAAAGAGAGGACTAGTAGTAGACAATACTTCTTCTCTTTAGTGCATCAGGTCTCGTGGGCAACTAACACATGGCTAAGGTAGTATACAGGCATTTCTGCACCGTCATCACATTTCTAATAGAGTAGAAAGCCAATGGATGTATCAAATATGGTGAGATAAATGTAAAATGGTTTACCCTCTTGTGGAGGATATACTATCTGTAGTTGTGTCAACTTTTGATTAAGGTTTTTAAAGGCCTCTTGGCATTGAGCCGTCCACTCATAGTGAATTCCTTTCTTGAGCAAGTGTTGCATGGGCTATAACTTATCCGTAAGCCTAGCAATAAAGCTACAAATAAACTATAATCTACCTTGTAATCCCTAAAGCTCCTTAAGATTGGTAGGTGCTATAAATTTGGATATGGCCTTAACTTTATCAAGATCTACATGTATCCTTGCTTTTAAAGACTATAAATCCAAGCATCTTACTAGTTTTTACACCCAAGACACACATCTTAGGATTGAGTCTAAGCTCATATTTGAGGCATTGTTTAAGCACCAAGATCTAGGTCATTAGCATGGTCATTGAATATCTAAGAATTAATTACTATGTCATCTACATAATCATTAAGTAAACCTAACATGTAATTGAAACACCACAAAATTCTGAGCTTAGTACTTCTCCAACAAGAATCGAGCTAAATCATGATGCTCCCCAGCATGACTGAAGCTTGAGGGCCTCACAGATAGCTTCAAGTAGAGTCGAAGTCAACAAGAAATGGTTCCCTGGGACCCACAGAAGACTACAATGACATCTGGCATCAAACTTGGCAAATCTTGAGCTCAAAATACTTGGTTTTCACTAAGTATGCATCTTGTACGCTGGCCTATACATGCCCAGCGTAGAGCCCAGCATATAGCAACTTTTGGGCCCTAAAAATGAGTCAAGTGGGCTACATGCCACCTAATCGGCTTGGCTTTAGTGCAACCACAACATGACTGTAGGACACGTGTTTCCTCCCTAGGATGAGTTGCATTACATCCACTTGGGCTTTGACCAACCCACATAGGCTTCCCATAGGATGAGTTGCATTACATCCACTATGGGTTCTGCGGTTGACATAAAGAGGGTACCATGTGCATCGAAGGGGTTGCAAGCTCGATGATGCAAGAGAAAGCAGGGAAATGCAAGGTAAAAGGGGACAAATGCAAGTGGGCTATAGCTAGGTAATAGGGGTATGCACTCTTGAGTGGTTTAGCCAGTCCAATTGTGCACATCAGAGTAGTGTGATGACTTACTACTACAATGAGATGTGTCTTTGCATGTTTAGCTCTGAGGCTTCATCCTACAAACATAACTCAAAGAAAGTAAGAAAAAAAATCATATAGCATGAGATGAAAGTAAACTAATGGATGCTAGTGTGCTATAAGTGCTACAACAGGTTGGCCAGTTACAAGAGATTAAAGAGCCAGTGAAGGTGCCAGGGCGATGATGTTGTAACTACTCTAGATGATAATGTTACAACTACACCAAATGATTATGCTAATGATGAGGGCTCAGAGCACCAAAAAAATTCCCAAGGTCAATAATGCTACTGGTGCAACCTAGAGCTAATAGTGCTAGCAACCATGACAAGAGCTCTGGAAGGTCAGGTCAACAAAATACTAGAGGGTGATGATGCTATGAATGTTCCAAAGGCCTCTTCTAATGATAGGAAATCCATTCTAGAATTGTAGTGTCCCTACCCCACCTACAAGATGTGGGTAAATGGCATGAAGTTGGAAGTATTATTACTTGCTTGTTTGTAGAACTATGTGTGTTGAACTATAAACCCAATCTAAGGTCCTAGTAGACTGTATGCTTTACTAGTTTAGGGTCCTAGCAAACCGTGGGCCTAGTTTAAGATCCTAATAGACTATGATGTGCTATTTTATAATCCTAGCATACTATTGTGTGCCAGTTTAATGTCATAGCAAATAGTCTATGCCAGTTTATAGTCATAACAGACTATCTTTGCCAGTTTAGCATCATAGCAAACGACCTATGCCAGTTTATAGTCATAGTAGACTATGCTATGCTAATTTATAGTCATAGTGGACTATCTATGCTAGTTTATCATCATAGCAAATGATCTATGCCATTTTAGCATCATAGCAGATGATGGATGTGGATGCCAATTTAATATCATAGTGGACATGTTGTGCCAGTTTATAGTCATAGTAGAATCACTATGCTAGTTTATAGTCATAGCAAACTCATGCTCACCTTGCTATGCCATTGATAAGGCACTATGTGCTATGTGTAGTATGGCCTCAGATACGAGTGGTTCACTGAATTGGAAAATTTATTACCATCATAGTCAACAAGCTTGAATGCCCCATTTTTATAGGCTTTAACGACTAAGAAAGGCCATTCCCAATAGGCTAAGAATTTGTCCACAAGTTCACAGATGGTATTGAGGGCTAAGTTCCCTTTCTTGATAAAGTGCTAGTGTTGATTGTGATGGTGTTTTTGCTATTGTGTTTTCTAGTACCACTGGATATAATCAAATGTCAGCATACACTCCTCCTCTCTTGAGTCGAGGTTCATGGTTCTCAACTCTTCATTTTGAACCTCATCAATAAAGCTTGAGAGGATTACATGAAGCTATGGAACCTATAATTCAAGAGGAAAGATGGCTTTAGACCCATAAACCAAACTATATGGCATCTTACCTATTACAGTTCTTTGTGTCATGTAATAAGCCCAGAGTGCGTATATCAAATACTCATGCCATCGCCATTTGTTATTACTAAGAATCTTCTTTAAAAGATTGATGATGACCTTGTTTGTGGCCTTTGCTTGGTGATTCGCCTATGAGTAGTAGGACAACAAAAAGGAATGTTTGATCCCAAAGTGCTTGCAAAAGGCTTTGTTCTCAACACTACTAAATTTTGGCCCATTGTTGGGGACTATGGTCATGGGTAAACCAAAATGGATCACTCTATTGTCAAGTATGAATTTGCAAACCTACTATGAGGTTATCTTCTTAAGGGAAATAGCTTCAACCCACTATAAAATACTCAGTTGTAGTTATAATGAAGCTATGCTTTGTAGAGGATGTAGCCATTATAGGCCCTAGGATGTCCACACCCCAATGTTGAAATGGCCACATGATATATATTGTATGTAGTTCAGTAGGTGGCACATGCATTAAGTTGCCATGCTGTTGACATGTGCTCTTAGCTTTGGAGATGCAATTGTGCTCCATGTAAGGCCAATAGTAGCCTAAGCATCTAATTTTCATTTCCATTTTCCTGGGTCTTATATGGCCTCCCCATAGTCCCTCATAGACTTAATCAACAATCGTCTACACTTTGCTATCACTAACACATGTCAACAGTACACCATCATAGGATCTACAACATGATGACATAATACCGTGATCACTTTTGCACTGCATCCTTTTAGGCAATGGTTAGATGATGTAGAGGTTCATCCTATAGAAGGTATGTCTCAATGTCATTGTACTAGTCTCTACATGGGTTGTACTTACTATGGTCATGAATGCAATGTTAGTTGTTTGCATGATAGGCACAATGAAATACACCACCATAGTGGACAAGGCGGAAAACATGTCAGGTGCAATGCTTAAGGCTAACATCACTAATGCATTGACAATGGCATTTTTGTTGCAAGGCATATGTTGGACATCAATAGTTGCAAATTGCTTAAGTAAACACTTTTCTAGGTCACAATAAGATTGCAAGTGTTGAGCTTTACAAGCGTAAACCTCTATGACTTGGTTGACAACCAGTTGCAAATCACCTCAGATTGCTAGGTTTTATATTCCTAGGTCATGCATTTCTAGGATATCCCAAAGGAGACCTTCGTACTCCACCACATTGTTAGTGCATGGAAATGTAAAATGATACATGGAGGGTCATACCTCCCTAGAGGGAAACATGATTATGGTAGCAGTGCTACTCCCGTGAGAGGCTGAAGCACCATTGAAGTGTAAAAGTGCCTTGAAGTTGTTAGACACTTGACTTATGCTAGTGACATGCTCATCCAGAAATTGTAGATCTATTGTTGCTTGATCAATGATTGGGGAGGCCATAACTTATGTGGCTATTGCTTGACCTTTGGTTAATTCTTGTGTAATGTAATGCAAGTCAAACTTTGTGGTTATTACTTTCCAACGTGCAATGTGATTACTATTGTAAATATTCATTATGATTGCTCAAAGTACATTGCTTTTGCCAATGAAGTTATCTTGGCTGTAGAAAAGATAGTGCCTCCATTTATTCAATGCAAAAACCAAGGTGAGGTCATTCTTTTCCACATTGTTATACTTTGCTTCATAGGCAACTACTAGGACCTTTGTACCATCATCGCTTTTGGCAAAGCAAAGAAGTGATGGATGCATCAAAGGTAGCAAGGTAGATGTAGAAAGGTTTATCTTCTTGTAGAGGGTAAACTATTGGAAGTTGAGCCAACTCCACTCAAAGTTGTCAAATATCTCTTAGCATTAAGCTTTCCACTCAAAGTGGACTCCCTTTTTGAGCAAGTGTTGCATTGGTTGCAACTTATCAATCAACTATGTGATAAACCTACATATGAATTACAATCTTCCTTATAACCCTTGTAGATCATTAAGGTTAGCTGGTGGTGCTAAGTTCATAATGATCTTAACCTTATCAAGGTCTACGCGTATGCCTACTTCAAATACTATGAAACTTATCTTGTGGCCTGTCTTGACACCCAAGACACATTTCTTGGGATTTAACCTAAGTTCATGCTTCAAACAATGTTTGAGCACAAGGTTGAAGTCATTTGTGTGGTCGTGTGATGCCTTAAACTTAACTTCTATATCGTCAATGTAATCATTAAGTAGGACTAAAAATGTATGTCATGGCTCATTAATAAGTAGATCCTATGTTCTTGAGCCCAAAGGGCATCATTGTGTAGCAAAATGTACCCCAAGGGGTCATAAAGGTAGTACTAAGCTAGTGGTCTAGGTTGATCCAAATCTAGTTATAACTTGAGAACCCATCTGTGAAGGATAATAAGGCATGAAAAACCATAGTATTAACTAATTTTTCAATACTAGGTAACGGAAAATCATCTTTAATGATTACCTTTTTCAGGTCTCGAAAGTCTATGCAAATGCATATGCTGCCATTTTTCTTGGGTACAACCACAATGTTGGAGATCCAATATATATAGTTAATGGCCTAGATGAAACAAGCTTTGTAGAGCTTACTAATTTCATTGCAAATTACCAATGCCACCTTAGGCCTAACCTTGTGAGCTTTTTGCTTAACTAGTTTTATGCTAGAATCGAAGATTATGTTGTGTTGCACTACGTAAGGATCTAGTCCTGGCATGTCTTCGTAAGACCATGCAAATGCCTTGACATTATCATTGAGTATTTTTACAATTTTTTTGGCATGTTAAGGCTCTAACAAAGAACTAAGTTTCAATGTTTTTTCCTTGCCACTAGGTGTTGCTACAAGGATTTCAATGAGAGAATCCTCAGTGACAACACCTGCCTCTAGATCTAGAGCCCTAACTAGATGGTGTAGCTAGTCTAGCGGTGCCTTTATAGATGTTATGTATTCATCTTAGACTATAGGCTCAAGGTCTAGGCATTGAGGGTTGATGTATTGTGTGATATTACCATGGGACCCAATTAGGACTATAGGTGAGTGAAGATGCTCGTATGTAGTCATATTCAAAGATCTTGTAATAATCCTACAAAAGCAACTAGAAAAATGTTAAGCCGCACCTATCTTAGTGAGAGAAATATGCATAGTTAAAGAAAACAATGTAATAAAAATTTTTCCTAAGTACATAAATGTGATTTTATTTAAAGGCAAGGGATGTGTGGGCCAATTTTAGGCCTTGATAGGTCATGGAGTTGCTAGTTTAAGGTCTTAGTGGATCATGGAGTGTAGTTTAAGGTCTTAGAAGACCATGGCATGCACTAGATGTGTCATTCAAGCAAGGCTTGTAGTGCTTGGAACATAAGTTCAGACTGAATGTTCACTAGTTAATGAAAAAAATATAAAATTTTTCTAAGTCTAGGATGGCTAGAAAAATCAAAAAATTTTCCAAGTTTGGTGACTACACTCCCACCCAACTATGCTTTGCACTATTGAGCATAGTCTTGGGGTAGGTGAAAAAATTAAGTGATCCTAGGGATATAAAAGTGCATTTTACCTTGGGTAAATTTGTCATTGTCAAAGTTGAAAATGCAAACTTTCTAAAGCATAAAGTAGTTTGAAGAATGTAGTAGCTAGAATGTAGCACCAAAGTGGACACCAACACCCCAAACTAACCAACGTGGATGAGGGAGAGTGGACACTAGCACACCTACCACAAGCACACCTGGAGGAGTGAAGGGCACCATCGTCCACCAAGTAACTCTACTATGTTCTTCCCTTGTCATTTCTTGCACCTTCCTTCCTTCCTACACCTAAGCATTTTATGGGTTTTGGCTTGTTGGTGGCACCCTGCCTTGGTAGGGGCCACCACTATTGTGGCCATGAGGGTGTGTGCATGGGGAGAGGGTTTCATTTTATGAGGGTTTTTCAAGCAATCGCATGGGGTTCAATGGTTTATCTTGTGGTCGTGGCCACTACGATGGCTAGTATGGTTACAAAAAAAAAGAGAGAAAGCCATAGGCCTATGCAAGGTTGGAAAAAAAAGAAAAAAAGTTTCTACTTTTTGTCTGGCATGCAAGGTAGGAGATTGGGGTTTTGGTGGCAGCTACCAGAAGCCACTGCCTAGGAGAGTTAAGGGCATGGTAGGGGATTGCCATTTTTCTATGTTTTTTTTTTTGAAAAACTTCCTAGTTTAACACATGGGCAAGGACGAGGACTATGACAATGGCCAAGATGGCACATCGCCAGGCATGGAAGCCATGTAGTCTTATTTGCTTTATTTTTTTTCTTTTTTGTAAAATTTCAAAAAAATTTCCCTTCCATAGGGCAGGGTAAGGGTTCAGCGACTGCCCTAAGGCCATCACCCATGAGGTGGGATGTACAAAGGGCTTAAATCTTTTATTCTCTATTTTGGTGGTGGCCATGGGGGACGTGAGGGTGTAGCATCCTGCAACAGGGACACATAGCCATAGGGGTTGTGGGAGGGGGCAATGCCAAGGGTGCATTTTCTTTGTTTCATTTTATTTTATTTTTGGTTAGGAAGGGCAAGCAGCATGGGCTAAAACAACATCATCAGTGTGGTCACAAGGGTTGCAATTGTGGTTGGCACTTCGCATAGGGGGTGTGGTCAAAGCAACTAGTTTTTTAAAAAATTTCTGAAAATTTTGGGGCTACACTTCTTGGGTAGCATAGCCAGTAGTTAGAAATTTTTTTTCATAGTCTGGGACTACACTTTGTAGTTCCCAAAAGCATAGTTAATGTTAGTTAGAGTTAGAAAATCTTTTATGTTTTTTGGACTATGCTCCCAAAGGTAACTTAGAATTAGAAATTTTTTGCAGTTTTCTGGACTATGCTACCAAAAGTTAGAAAAAATTTTGAAATTTTTTTGAAAAAATGCTAAACTTGTAAGATGCGAAATGCTAATGTTAAATTGCCAAGATGTGCAAACTATAATGCTAAATATGCAAATGTGAAAAACGAAATGCTAATGCTATGCGAAACATGTTGTACCCCAATGAGTATTAGGCACATCAAATGTGTTTGTTGATGTACTATACTTGTAAGGCCCCAATGGATCCTAAGATATTTTTGCTAATTTATGTTATGTGATGTTAATTTATGCTAATCTTAATTTGATGTATCTTTGTCAAAATTTTCATCTAGTGTATACTAATGCCATGTTGATTATCTTTGCGGTTGTAGGATGTTGTTAAAACCTATCCTAGTCATTGTGAAGCTCATTGGCATTCTCTACTACGTGAGCAAGCCTGTGCCCAACACGTTTGCTCCAGATATGTAGGTGGGTTATTTGGTAATGTGGTTTCAGCTGGGGACATCCAAGTTCCTAGCATTCCTGCTACAGCACTTTAGTATGATTATGTCTTCATACTTAGCAGCAAAGACTACAAGTATCATCATTGGGACATTACTACCTAGAGCCAACTAGGACATATTGAGATTTATGTCTGATGAGCCCACTACCAATGATGATAGAGCCCAGGCCTTAGGGACACTTGTCCCTTATCCAAGATTTGGTGGATTCTAGAATTTTCTTGCTACAATAAGAGTAACACCCTCTTTATTGCTCTACATGTGCATACAGTGTTTTAGAACCCACCTAGAACTATATACTATGTGGAAGGGTAAGTGCTCTTATGATTTTGCATTATGTTTCTTGCTACCAACCCATGCTAAGTTTGCTAACCACTAACTACTTATGCTTAATACTATATTTAGAGTTGATAACAAGGGTCTCCATGATGAGGAAGAGGTTCTTTCCTTGACTCACACTACCCTAGAGGTATTCTCCTTTAGTGTAAACATTCAAGAGGTTATCCTTGAATAGTTGGGAGGTGATCTAAAGGATTATCCTAAGTGGTACTCAAAGGCATTCAAGCAATGCAAGACCTATGATTGGCTTGAAGACGGATGGCCTAGTGGTGAGCTCAACCTCAAAGAGATTCCTACATCACCACCACCTAAATCTCACACATCCTTTGTTCTACATAAGTGTTTATCATTTTTTTCTTCTGCTTACTCACATGCACTTGTTGATTTTCCCTTACATGATTTTAACATTTTTTTTGCCTTTGTTACAACTGCAATTGCTTTGGAAGAGATGATGGTGGTCACCACAGGCTGCACTAAGGTCATCCTCATCATGAAGCATGGTGATGTTGAGGGGACACAACATTGGTTGTGTCATAAGGCCTCAAAGGTGTTGACCAGTTAGCTCACATGGGCTAGGCTAATGGACCTATTTTTTGCCCTTAGCCTAAGCATTCTAGTGGCCAAAATGGTCACCATCATAGACTCCTTTAGCAACAACATTTGCCACTTCATCACCCACATGCATGATGTGAGGGTAGTTTTGGACCTTAATAAAGCCATCTTTGATAATCTCTTTGGCCTCCCCACTGATGGACCATTGATCATTGACAAGGCTAATAGAGAGGTGGACCATAAAGGAGAGATTGAGTAGTTGGTAGCCACCTAGTCTCATAAAGGAATTCTGATTAAAAAGGTGCATGTGCATGAGGTTTGGGAGCTCTACCCTCTCTTTCGTGTTCACACCTTCTCAAAGTTGCTCTCCTAAGGGAAAATCCTTGGAATTGAGTAGGTATAGATGATGAAGGAGGTGTTTCAGGAGGGTACAAGGTTCAATTGGGCCTCCTACATTACCACTAAATGACACGCATAGATCACTAGGCTATACTACAACCTCCAAGCAAGGTCTCACGTACACTTCACATTCTTTGCAACATATCTGCAAAGGTTTGTAGAGCTTCTAGTGGTTCAAGATAGTGGGCAATGGGTAATGCAAGACTATGAGTCATTTTCTAAGCCTTGGGTGAATCACATGTTAAAAACCACTTGTTGGTAGGACCCCCCTAGAGGAGATTGATGAGTTGTACTTAGTTACAACCAAAGGTCATCTAGGGTGGTCACACTGTTCTTGTGATAGCATGGGTGAGTGTTTGCCAATTATTATTGGGGATGTGGACAAGGCTAACTACTATATTAAGGAAATGGTCAGGTCTTTCAACGAAAAGATCAAGAAATCACACCCAGTGCAGGAGGCTACTCCTGTAGTTGGATAAGCGGACATCAAGAAGATCTGCCTCAAGATCTCAATCTTGCACACGGATGTTGTAGGTTAGTATATGTATAGATGAATTTTATATTTGCACTTTTTTAATGTTTTTTGGCTAAGTTATATTAATGCTAACATGTTATGTTCATAAACTAGGTAAGAGGGTTGTCAAAGCAGCAATGGCAAAGGTGGCCCCTCCTTAGGATGAGGAGGGGAAAGCACATAAGGAGAAGCTACACAAGGCTATGGACACCTTCCAAAAATTTGAGGTAGATGGGTTGTTCTAGCTCAACGAGGGTGATTTTACCAACCTTTTTGATTATGTGCCGTTGGGAGATCCCCTTGCTCTCACACCTGAGGGCTTGCTAGGTAAATGTCTTAAATTTCCATTTGTTGTTGCTATTTTGCTCTTGCATATTTGGTTATTTAATTGTTTCTTATTGCAATGTTGGGTTGTAGCCTCAAATGTACCTATAAGTGGTCCACCATCCACATCTACCTACCACATGAAGCTATGGGTAAAGACATCAGATAAGTTTGCCTTCATGGAAGGCATTGTGGAAGACATGGTAGATTGCCTACAAAAGGTAGATCCTGAGCTCAGTATTGTTGTTTTTCTTTTGTTGCTTTAGCAATTTTGATGCTTAGTTTGTGGCTAATGTTAATTTATTTGTTTCATGCCAACAAGTTCTCAGCTTTGCTAGGATCCAAGCTGGGTGGTGAAAGTAGATGTTGTCCTTGAGTACCCTTCTAAAGTGGAGCAAGTGCCTTGCCATGTGTACAAGGCAACTAGCAAGTGCATGCTTTCCTGTGCAAAAGCGTTATCGATCTGTAGGTGCTCAAATTAGCACCTATGGAAATGCATGCACAAACTTTAGGAGAGAGTGGTGGGACATGATACAAAGATTGGGGATCTCCAATCCCGATATGACTTCTTGGCAACCCGATCATAGGGAGATAGTACTTGGCAGACCATAGAGATCAACTATGCCAGGTACTAGTTAGGTATTCAGGGTAAGAATGAGGAAACTCATGAAATCATTAAGTAGTAATTATAGATGGATCTACTTGCCCAGGAAAGTCAAGATTGGAAGAATTTCAGTGCTAAGGTATGAAAGTGGGGGCATACGTAGAAAAACGACAAACACCACTATAAGCGTGAGCGAGATTCATATCTGTAGTAGCTTAAAGAAGAGTTTGTCAACTACCACCACCTTGAGGTGTTTGTTGAGGCAATTGGTAGGAAATGAACCTTCAAGATATTTACTTACCACACAGTGGTTAGTGGTTCCTTGAAGAGGGAGATTATCACATCCTCATGGGAGACTTCGTCTACCATCTTTTCTATGTAGCTACCTACATGGACCACCATGGACAAAGGCAAGACCCTCGCAAGAGTTGACTTTGGCCAAGAGGATTGGAGGCAACTATCTAAGGTTGAGATCCTTTGACATTTGAAGGAGGGCCTTCATAGCCTAGCTCCAAACATGGTCAATGTAGGACCCTCTTAGGTTAGTTTTTGTGTTATTTTCATGATTATTGTGTTAATTTGTGTATTGTATTTTCACTAATTGCAAAATTTTTTTGTTGCATTGCTATCAGACACTAGGCGATGTAACAGGACCCAGTAGTGCAATGTCTGAAAAGAGCCCTCCACACCCACCTAGCATCACTGGTTGAGCAGATCTTGATGTAGCTCTATCATTGGGAATTTTTGCATTTTTGTGTATTTTTTGGCTATATGAATTGGGTGGTCATGCTATGTACTTTTATTTATATGAGATAAAATGGAAATTTTGCTATATGAAATGTATGATGTATAAAATTTTGCATTTATTTGTTATATGTTTAATGCTAGTGATGCAACAAAGCCATGGTAACTACTAGTTTTAGGCCATTCCAGGCCATGCGATAAAAGAAAAAGATTGCTAGTTTTAAGCCATGGTGGGCCATGCGATAGTTTAAGGCCTTTTCAAGCCATCCATTGAAAGGAAAAAAACTACCAATTTAGGTCATAATGGGCCATGTATTTTCGTAGTTTTTGAATTTTACGATTTTTATGCATTTTCATGTTTTTATGTGTAAACTAACTACTAAAAAGTAAATAGGAAAAAACATAAATTTAATGAAAATGCACAAAAAAAAGAAATATATGTATAATATAGGCAAAGAATGTAAAATGCAAACAACCAAGCTAATGTAAAACATAAACAAAATGCAAACAAGCAAAGTATGTAGAAGTGGGAGCAGGCAGGTACCTGGCGCACTTTGGACCAAGGGGATGCCTTAGTCATGTACTTACTTCCTAATCCAATGTGGATTAGGGACCACATAGGGCTTCGATGTTACTATACGGTACTCTCCTTAACCTTTGTTAGCTATGTCGAAGGGCAATTCTACCCACAAAGCTTCCTCCGGGAGGTCAAGGGCTCCTCTTGACTCCTCAGGTTGGTTTGCTTTATGCATTTCACCCTCATCCTTCATGAGAGGAATATCATTGGGGAATTCCACCTCTGACCCTTGTTCAACATCAATGTTGCTAATGGTCAGAGGGGCTACATTATCACCATAAATGATAACCTCTCCCCCTTCATATGGAAGGTTGATTTCTTGATAAATAAGGGAGAAGATGGTCCGCAGCTGGGCTAACTAGGGCCTACCTAAGATAAGGTTGAAACCAAGCATCTTCTTAATTAAAATGAATTCTACGATGGTGGGGAATTTCTCCCTTTCCACAAAGGCATTTTTGACTATTCCCCTTACAACAATATGCAAACTGTTAAAGGATTTTACACATGTTGTCTTTGTTGGTTTGATTTGGTCAGCAAGGCCTAGCTTATCGATGACTATGTATGGGATGACATTGGTTGTCACCCTGTTGTTGACATGCACCCTACAGATTTTTCACTACCCCACATAGATGGTGATAACCATTAGCATAATAATTACTTGACCCTTCTTAGGGTCCACCTTGATTGCCTCATCATGAAATGCTAAGGGCATTGAACTCGATTCCTGCAAGGGAGGAGGCAACATCATAGCATGGATGGATTGTTCATCCACTGAGATGTTCTCCATGATAGGAATAGAGGTCAACACATGAATTAATGCTTCACAGTGGGTGGAGGAAGTCATGATCAAATAGTACAAGCTTAAAGTTATGTTTTTTTACCTGAAAGCCTATTTGACTTCTGCCAATGCATCAAGGAAGTCCTTTCTGCTATCTGCTACTTTGTTGTTGGCCTTCATCTTCTCCATGTGGACCAAGAGACAAATCTCTCATGGAGGAGATTTGGGCTTTACTTTCCTTGATTGTTTCAAAGCCTCAATGCTCCATTGTTGATCACTTTTCATAGCCTCTTCAATTAGTTGGACCATTAGAACAGAGGACAAGGGGATGGGCCTTGGTGGGCCTAATGCCCTTTGCTCTTGGTGCTACCTAAGAATTTGATTGATGAGGTACTTGTTGGTCCTTCTAGGTTACCATATTGATTGCCTGTTGTTGTTGGCTATAGGATGAAGCTTTGGGCAAGCAGGAACTAATGCATTTACCACCACTAGACTCTGGGTAGGTGGGGAGTCTACACATTATGATAAAGGGTTATTAGGTTGTTGTTACCGCAACGTGCTATGGGACCTTAACCACAAAGGATGTTACGAGTGCCCAAGGTGGTGCCTTGACAATGAAAGGGATCCTTGAATTGGTTGAGGATGAGGAGGCCCTAGTATCACTAGAGGGCACATGAACCATGAATGATTCCTACACCAATTGTAAATCATCATCAACACTGATAGCATTGATGATGTACCCTGTGCCACTTGCTTTGAAAGGATCCTTGTAAACCCCCATTGATTAGTTTTGAGGGTGCACTAGGTTGGTTACATTAAGGAAAAACTCACCCTTATCAATCATGCATTGCATATAATCCTGCAAAGCCATGCAAAAATCTATATCGTGACCCTCCAGTTGGAGATATTGGCAAAATTGATCCAATCCAAAATGCTTAGGAACAAGAGGCTTATTTGACAGTGCAGCTGAAGGATTCTTGAGGAGCTTGCAATACCAATCATGCTGCTTGTGAGCATCCTCAGACATCTACTTATACTAGATGCATCTAGCATGAAGCAGTTGGTCCAAGAGCTCTAACTACTTAATCAGCAATGGTATGTACTTTAAGTGATCATTACACTCAAAGTTTGGCCTTGAGGCAGCTAGTTCCATGGCTACCAATGATGAAAACTAATTGTTAGTCATAGTGCTAGAGCCAAACACCTTATTATTGGTTGGGGCCTTGGGTGGCTTGGCCATTAGTTTGGCATTGTTTAGCTTAGCCTCGTTGGCCACCGTTGTGATAGTTGTAGTTGCCTACTTGCCTTTGTCCTTGGTCTTTTCTTTCTTTGCATGCAAATTTTTATAGGCCACATAGGCTAGATCCTTAATATCCTTCACCACATCCTAAATGCTCTTGGTTTGAGAAAATTCTTGGCTCAAGGATTATGAGGCAAGGTAATACAGCTTCACCTTAATGAAGTTGTTCATTACCCCCCTTGAAAATGGTCAATAAGTATGTCTCATGATAGGTTCATAGATCTCATTAAGTAATGCCTTGCATTGCTAAACAAATTTTTGCATGGGCTCTAAGTGGCCCTACTTAACTTGCATCAACTAATCCAGGGTTGCCTCAAGCTTCAAGTTATACTTGAAGCATGTGATGAGTTGGGTGAGCAACTCCTCCAAAGAATACATGGAGGCCCTGAGGAGTGCGCGGTACCAATCTACCACCTTGCTGATCAAGGACATGGCAAACACATAGATGATTACATGTGGCCATGCCTTTAGTAGAAGGTATTTAGACTAGAATGTCACTAGATGGGCATTAGGATCCCTTCACTATTGTACTTGGTGAATTGGGGTAATGGAACCTGATGGATAGTGCCAATGGTGAAACTACAGGACTGATCGAATCATCCTAGTAAAAGTTCATCACATGAATGGTTTCAGAGGAGGCAACCTTAAGCCACTTGACCTCTTTGGTGAGGCTTTGGATTAGCTAGAATGCTTGATCTAAGCCTAGTGTGATTGTAGCAGAATGCGTGGGTTATGCTACCTATTGTGATTTTTGTGTGGCACATGACCTAGCTTTAGGTTTTGTGACCACACGCGATGCTTGTTGCCTGGGCTATGCCATGGACACAGCAACTAGGCCCCACCACATGTTTTTGGGCGAGGCCATTGTGAAGGATGCCAACATGATAGGTGGAACAAATGATGCTTAAGTTAGGTGTGGCAAGGGAATGTGCACAATGTGCACATAGGGTTGCATAGGTGCAACGATTACTAGTACAAAAGGCTGAATAGACTGAACAAGCTAAGTAGGCTACATAGTTTGCGGAGGTATGACAAAGAGCAAGCTGAAAGGAAAGCTAAAAGGAAATGCCACATCCTGGCACATCTACTATGTTTGATGGTTAGCCACCATAGGTGTTGACCTAGGTGGTGACACTTGGCTGACAATTATCTCTAAAAAGATAGATGAGTGGAACTATGGAGGCATAGAAGCAAAGGTTGTCTATTGGAACAAGGTATGGAATGAGTTATCATGCTTAGATCAAGCTTCAAACTCACCCAGCTCCTCCTACAGGGGCTCCTCATAGTTGGTTGCTGCATCATGGCTGAGGTTACAAATGAGGTTGTCCATCATCCACTGGTAGGGCTCCATGAGCATAATAAAGTTCATAGTAGAAGGAAACCATTTCATCCCATTTCGATGTGTGAGCTCAAAACTACATTTGGCTTTCATTTCTTGGTAGTCTACATACACACCTACCTAAAGCTTCATGCAAATGAAGTTATATTGCTTGTCATTGAGTATCATGAACTTGGGAGGTAGGTTGTGTAGCCTAAAAGATTACCTCTATTCTACTAGAACAAGACCTCTAGCTCTAAAAAGTTCAATTTGCATCTCTTGCTGAACAAGCTAGAGAACAACCATGCTTGAAATAGAGGTTAAAGGCTACTCAGGATTCATGATGCAAAAGTTGTTGTTGGCAAAAGGTAGAAAGAGGCTAACTTTACTAACTATGAAAAAATAGCTAAGTATAAAACTATTGAAAATGGCTACTATACAAGTACAGAAAAATGACCAAGTATAAATTGCTACAAAAATGGCTAACTCTGGGACTACACTCACTATGTTGTGAGCTAACTACACTCTCCTAAGTGCCTAGAATTTAGCTAAGTGTTTGATGTAAGCTCTAGTGATTATCAAGCAAGGTTCCAGGGGAACTAACAATAGGGACCTATCTACACAAGGGTGTAGAGAGCACTCAAGGAAACAACTAAGGGAGGCTAAAGAAGGAAAAGGCAAAGGTCCTCCTTTAGCACTAGAAAACTATAGTGACCAAAAATGTCAAAGGCTAGAATGGTACACCAAGAGGTCTATGGTTGTACAGCCTTGACCTTGCATCCATGTGAGGGCTTGTTGGAAAACAAAGGTAGGGTGCCCAAAACAGTCTTCTTGATCAAAGTGAGACTTATGGGATGTTATGATGAATGAATGGTAGGGATTTGCACAATGTTTGCAACATCCACAATGTTTACGGGGGTGAGCATAGTCAAGGTTTTTGATGTAAAATGAGGGTACAAATTTGTGAATATGTGCAAAAATGACAAAAAATTCAAGTATAATGTTGAAATGCTAGAGAGAATGCTAAAAATATGCAAGATGTGAGCGAGAGAGAAAGTGGCACCACCCCAAATGAGGGGAGTATAGTTAACTGCAAAGAGAAGGTAAGAAGGTACACAATGTACAAATAGGCATTATAGGCAACATAGTCACAGTCTTAGGGCATCTAGGCTATGTAGACTAACATCCGTCATGAAATCTAGGCCTATCAGGTTGGCTTCCATGGTGTCTTGCAAGCAATGATGGGCTGTGGTGTGCTAGACAATGTACTACAGTGTTGTGGTATCCCAAAGTTTACCAAAATGTGAAGTGTGCTCAAGTGCCAAATGTCAAAATGCAAATTGGATGCAAGAGTTGCCAACCCCTAAAGCATGAAGCACTAGGGTATTTATAGGCATAGGGTTAGTGTGAACCATATATTGGGCTCCATGTGGCATAGGGGTAGTTGGGACTATGCTAGCCCCATCTATGCTCCCACTGAAGAAAATGGTGTTCTACTGGTGCACTCCAATGGATCCTATGAGACTATTAGACTATAGCTTCACTATGAAGACTGCCTATGCAAGTGCTAAATAGACTGCAATGTACTTGAAAATAATGCAAAATAGTGTAGTTTGAAGACTAAACTCCGAGACTATGCTACCCACTCTCTCAAGTGGTGTCAAGTGTAGGTACAATTTTGGGACAAATGGGGGATGAAAAAGAAATGAAAATTGCTAATCTTACTTGTCAAAGGAATGTTAGAGCTAAGATGAAGGCCTGTGCTAAGTTCTAGAGGCAATTCTACTTGACTATGCTAACTACACTCTAGAGCGTAGTCCAACAGTTAGAAAAAATTCTTGCCAAAGTGGTGTCCCCATGTAAACTACACTGACTATGCTCTAGACCATAGTCCTAGCAATGGAAAGCATAGTCTAGTAGTTAGAAATTTTTTCAAACTATTTCTTGCATCCTAACCAAGCTTGATAGCTTCTAGCTTGGCACTTAGACAAATATGCAAAAATAGCCACTAGTGTGCTAACTACACTGACTATGCTCTAAAGCATAGTCTTGGTAAGGAGAGTGTAGTCCCATCCTTAAAAAATTTTGCAATTACTATCAACACTTGAAAAATTTTGCAAATCTACACTATTTGTGTCAACTATGCTAGCTACACTCTAGAGCATAGTCTTAGCAATGAGGAGAGTACTCTCAACACTTAGAAAAATTTACCAAGTTTTGACACTTAGAAAAATTTGTAGTTGAAACCCAAGAGCCCAAATTTGGTGGTGTTTCACTTATATTTTTCAAGTTTAACCAAAGTCAATGCTGGTTAATAGCTACATTGATGAGGCCTCATCGATAAGGCCTCCTTGATGCAGTGCTTACATTTTATATATATCATTGAGCACTTAGGAATTTTTTGTTATTTGCTCATAACACATGGGGAGCTTTTGCAATTTTTTAGAGCCCAAAGCCTTCTAGAGCTCATAACTTTCCAACCATTTGTCCAAATCACTCCATTTTTCATCCCTACACTTACTGAAGGTAAGATCTTTATTGTGGGGGCCACAAACCTTAAGGTTTCTAATGAAAATTTTTGAAAATTTTTCCAACTCCCCCAAGGGTTAATAACCTCAAAAATATATAAACATCAACTTTTTTGACAATTAACCCTTCCAATGACCTTCAAGATGATTTATTAATGGATAACACATAAATAAACTCATAATTGGAGTAATTAAATCAGCCATAATCACAACTTAGCCAAAGTGTAACTATCCTTAAAAGATAAAGATATCCTAATTACTTTAATGTTACACAATGATTGTTAACCCATGGTCTTATTGTGATTATATATGGCACCAAAATAGAAATGCTTGCAGGAAGGAGAACCCTCTCAACCACAGGTGAAGTAGCCCAAAGCTAGAAGGGGCCAACAAGAACAAGTCCAAGAACCACTAGAGGCAACCCATGCAATGGGACCTCTTTGTGAGGAGTCAAAAGTGGAATCTATCTAATAAATTCTAGAAGAAGAAGTGTTGATTGAATAATCATAGTGAGGAAAAGTGCTTGGACTTGCACCAAGGCTTGAGGTTACTTTTACTCAAGCCTGCCTAGACATCATCAAGTCTTGAGAGACCCAATAATCAGTTCTTCAAGAGATCAACTTTGGGCCATTCCTTGAAAAAGATCTAGTGGATGTCAAAACTCAAGTACAAACCTCTTCCATGTGGCCAATAATCACATCTAGTGGGGAGTGGTACATGGGAGAGATATATCTCTTCTAGGGTAATTAAAGGCTAGAGTTCATTGTCAAAATCAAGGACATTCAAGTGTCCTACTCAGCACAAGCTATTGCACAAACACTTAGGTTTCTTGATACTAGGACATAGTTGGTAGAGCTATCCATGAAAGATGATCCTAAAGCCGAGAGGGAGTGGACCCAGTGATGCTACAGGGTTAACTATAAGGAGTATGGTGTGCTCACACAGGTGAAGCGAATTTATTTCAAAATTGTAGCCTATCACCTCAATCCAATGGTGAGGCCAAGCAAGGTAACTACCTTCTTTGCCTAAGCATGTGCCACTCTAAGTAGAAAATTTCATTTCAACCTTCCACAATTGATCTACTTAGAGGTCAAAAAGTGCTTCAAGGAAAATGAACGTGGAAGGAAAATCCTACCCTTTCCATGCCTCATCCAAAAACTCTACAAAAGGACAAGCGTTATTCACTACTCCAACAATACCATCAGGCATGCTCCTTTGGCCTCATGGTCTAAGATAATGAAAGATAAAATGTTAGCAATTATCTAAGAAGAGGAGCAGCTACCACCACCATCCACTCAAGAAACAATGTTGAAGGCTCATGCAACCATTGAGCATTTGCACAAAATTTGAGAACAGCTCTTGAGTGAACAAGAGTAACATGCAAGAATGAGTGGGGTAGATCCATCTGTGTACTAATCAACAATGAGTCACCTTAATGAGGTGGCTTGAATAGTTATCTAGATGGAGAGGGGTGGACCAATCTTCTCTACCCAATGAACATCGTTGCCTATGAGATCGGATCCTAACACTCGGGAGGTGACGATGTCTTCATCTCAACATCATCTCTTCCCAAAAATCTCTAGGAATGTTGCCACTTTCTCAGTGCATTTAGAGAAATGCAAAAGGGGCAATTGTCTTGGTAATGCAATAGCAAGGGTAGGAAACAACAATTGAAGTGATTGCTAAACATGTCGTTGAAGCATTGAATGCATCCCCAATGTCTATACTAGATGTATCAGCACTTCAAGAAGTGTAGACATCTACAGGCATGATCAATGAAAACATAAATGTAACCCAGCATGAAGAATTATTGGAAAACTAGTGAGAATCAAGCAATTAACTTCGAACATCTTTGATTTTCCAGAATACATCACTGTAACCTAGTTGAAGTTGCTAAATTTAAGGGATAAATGCATCATTTTGGAGGGGCAACTATAAATGACTCAAGAATGAAATCAATGCTTGGCTATGGAGGTTGCCAAACTATGTTCCTGACTTGCAGATCCTACAATCCTTAGTCCAACAATAATAAGAGATGAAGCTTTCAATCAGCTTCAAGAATGATTCCAAAAGGTTAAGAAGGAGGTAATTATAACCATCTTCAACAAATCCATAGTTGAAGCCAAAACATATTCAATTTAGAAGGACTTCGCATAGATGTGTTAGGAGAACGAGATCTTGATTGCATAGAATCATTTCCTATGAAATGTTGATGCTTAGAAGGACCAAATGCAAGAATTTATTCATCAACAGTAGGAGCAACTTGCCATGGTAAACACTAAATTAAGGAGATTAGCTACAAAAAATCAAAATCTTTCAATGGAGGAAGTGTGTGCCTTGTGTCAAAAGTCTACCATCAAGATCATCACTTAGAAGAATGAGGTCCTCAAGTTTGAAAAAGTGAAGACCAGGTTGGCTTACAAAAGAAAATCAATGAAAAACATGTTCAGATGACAAAGGCAAAAATGAATGAAGTTTTCCAATAACTCTAACAAGGAAGAGAAATGTGATAGTCCATTGTTGATGGGATTAATGCCTACAACAAAATGAACATCTACTTTAAGGAGTTGCAAATTGAAGAAATGATAAAATATATGGAGTTGGCCAATCTCTACTATGCAAACTTGGCAATGCTGACTACCAAACAGCCGCAGTTAGAGTTGGAAAAAGAAGTGGCTAGCTTGTATTTGTTATACGAGGTAGAGTTCAAGCACCACAAAGACACTAAGAAGAAGCTTGAGATTGCAAACATTAAACTTGAAGTTCTTAAATCATGGTTCAGAGATTAGTGATTAATCATTGAGAACCTAGCCAAATGGATGAATGACTATCAAGAGTTGAAGGACATAGTCAAGGCATTCGACATTGAACACAAACAGTTTGCTACCTAGTTCGTCAACACAAATGAGTTATTTCTAGCAATCCCGTGTTCCTAGGATGTGCCTATTGCAACCCACATTGGTGAAGCTACATGGACAATGCATGATCCTAGAAGTATAAAAGAGAAAATGAAAGCACTGTTGGATGCTTTTTGCCTTCTACTTGAAGTTGCAATAGTAGCAGGATAGTCATGGCTACCTCAACCACCATCACCTAGGACTGTCCAATCTTATCCACTACACTTCATGCCATCAAGGAATGTGCTATTCAATTTTGAAGAGTTGTATCATGGTGTTCAATTTTGTGTCTTGAACACCATCATTTTTTGTAATGTGTTGATCCGTACACCTAGGTACTCCATTTTTTGTCAAGTTAGTCAATTTATTTTGTTTGTGAAAAGTTAATCAACAATCCCATACCTTTCCACTTTTGTAAAAGAACTCGAGGATGATTTTTCATTCAATCATAGGGGTATGATGAGTTTCTTTCAATTGGTTGCATCGACGAGGCCTCATCTGCTAGGCCTCATCAACAAGGCCTAGTCGACACATCTTATCATGCGTCAATGAGGCCCTATCGACATAGTCTTGCTTTTTTACTATAAATATGCATCTACCAGCTACATTTATGGCATAAGAAATTGTAGTTACAATAAATATTTTGCAGTTTTTCCATTTGAAAGTTAGAATTTTCTCCCAAGTGCCTGCAGTAGGAGTCATTGAGTGTACGAATCTTTATTTGAGCATTGTTATACCTAAGCATGACAATGTATGTAGCAATAAAGACAAGCTTTTTGATAAACCTTGCAACACTTTGGATAGATTAAATATCTTGTTTATGAATTTAATGTTTTCAATTATTTATTTAATGCTTTCCATTATTTATTAAATTTTTCAAGTAATTAAGTTAATGCAACAATTAAGCAAGATAGATCAAACACATAAGTACAACCACTTCAAGCATAACACATATTCACATGGTAATCCTAGCAACGTTATTGCTTGGTATGCCCAGTAGTGTAGCACTTGGTCACCCAACAGTGGATATGTGGGTTCAAGACTTGTACTAAAAGTGGGATCGGATGCATATGTTAGGATTAGTTAGATGCTAGTTACTTAGTTAATTTAAATTAGTTAATCCAATCACTTTTATCTTCCTTTGAGCACTAAAATCATAAAATAAAAAATGATAAAAATCATATGCCTCAATTACACTTAACCATACCAATGTACATCACAAGTATAATTGGGAAGACAACAATTGACCTTAAGGCAAGATTCACTTTATAGAACACTAGTGCACTGAAAATGATAAAGTCCACAGAATTCAACCAGATCACACATGAATTCTTTGTGGTTCGTATGGTTGGGCATAGGGATAACTTTCCACTCATCAATAATAAACCTATTTCTTTAAGAGGATCATCAAAAACTAGTGACAAACTACAAACTAAGTATCACTTTTTCCATCATCACTCAAAATGATGGTCTCAAGCACCTTTGAATCTTGGGCTACTAATTTTACCTTAGAATCTCTAACTAACATAATTAAGGAACTTAAGTTCTAATAAAAATTATAGGATAAAAGCACATATTTATAGTAGGAATTAATAGAATATCAACAAATAACAAAAATCAAATAGGGCAAGAAAACACACGTGAAAGAACATCTAAAGAGGGAATATGGTGTAGCACTGAGAATCATGGGATCTAATTATGGTACAAAAATTAACCACCTATTCCCTTAGTACCATACAAAAGGTAGCTTCAAATTAATATCTAATATCCTAATACTTGTTAATATAATGACAATACCAAGTCACAAGGAATTAATAGGTTGTACACTCATTATAGCACCAAAGTTAAGATAGAATAAGATAGTGATGTAGAAAATCCTAGATGTCTAATGTCATACCGAGATCCTACAAAATTGGTACTTCATTGAGGCTAAGTATTTTTCATTAGTAAAACTTCTTTCAAACTCCAATAATTAAAGGAATCTTATTCTTAGTGTAACACAAAGCTCCACATAACCATAAGTATGGAGCAAACCCCATGAAGTTAGTGCCACACAAAAGTTAAGTGCTCCTCATTAGTGGAACCTATTTTAAGCTCCACTATTAAGGGCATCTAATTCCCCTATGCAACACCAAGCTTCATAGGACCTAGTGGAAATATGGAATAAAATAATCAAGAGAATGAAAAAAATACAATTAAAGGAACCCTATTAAGGGCCCAACTATAGTGCAACATGTGTCAACATAGTAAAAAAATATGATGGATCCCTTGTCATTTAAGCACATATCCTAGATTCCTATTTTATCATTTTTGGCACATGTTATGCAAGCCCTACTACATTCCTATGGGATGTTCCATATGAAACTCAATTAATATGGCATGTGATGATGATAGAGGTAGGCCACCAATCAGGATATATACATATATACATACATATAATGTTGATAAAATAATAATCACCAATGCAGATAGGAGCTAATGATAGTCTTGCTTTGACACATGTTATCTAAAGAATAAGAGAAGGGATGATGTGTGGCAACAACTCAATTTTCTCTTTTGTAACTTTTTCCTTCCACTTAGGACAAGCAAAGCTTGGTGTCACACCAATAATTATCTTTGGTAATATGATGAAATACTAACTCAACCTCTTCTAACTTGGTGTGACATAGACATCTTCTATTGTTCAGTCAATATGACACTGACACTTCTAGCACACCTATTCAATGGACAAACTTATATAAGCATTGGTCCTTATTCTATTCCTAGGAATATGATGATTCATTTTTATCGATAATGTTAGGTAATTAGGAATTGTATGCAAAAGAGGCATAGAAAAAATACCTATGATGATGCTTCTAATAAATCTAGTAATGAATCTTTATGAAGAGCACATTACATGCTTAAGCATGCAAAATTTAAAGTAACAAATTCTTCATAAGAAAGCACTTATATACTCTAACTTGTGCAATTTTCTATGTAGAACTGATTAAATAGGAAGATTACATGTAGGTGTTGCAAGATCCTCAACTCACTACATTAGCTCTCTGGATTCATGACCAATAGTGGGATTCCTAGATATATGTTAAGGAAAGGTATGAGTCAAATCTCATATGATAATTCTATGAAAACCACTATTCGCACTTAAATAAGCACATATTCCTCCCTAAAATTAGAGGGCAATTAATGATGTTCACCCTACCTGACATTTGGTATTTATTGAAAGTATGGATTAATCAAAGATTTGACTCAGGAGAAAATTTACCTTAGGATAAAAAGAAAAGGTTAGCCAAGGAATTAATCTATAGCACTGTTGATTCTAATGGAAAACTAAAAAATTAGAATCAATAAAGGAAGGTTTCTCATAGCCTATGTCCTAGGTCGAATAATTCAAACTAATTTATTACCAAGAGGAAGATAAGAAGTAGGACTTACTTCTCATGCTGCTTATTTTTATGACTATTTTCTATAGAGAATATAGGTTGACATTTCCATAACAATTTTCAATAAAATGAAAATCATACTCACCATTGTGTCATTAGTTCTCACCTTTTTTTCATTTTCATATGCCAACTCATTTAAGCTAAAGGATATAAACTAGAAATGATAATGTTTTCAAACCTTACACCCTCCATAGTCAACATGTTTGAGGTTGAAACCATTTAAGAATATAAGAAAAAACAATAATAAACATAACTACTAGGAACATCTATAGGACAAAAAACTTCATTAGAAGTAGAGGAACTAAGGAATCAAGTACAGTAGGATAAAATCCTAATTTACAAATTAGAAGAAAGAGTTAATGAATAAGTTATTATGATTGAGGAATTACTAGGAAATCAAAATACTAGTAAGATCTTCATGCAAGCTAAACAAAAATTGAAGGATATTGTGTCCTTACAAACTAAGCTTCCATCAATTTTAGTTGAAAAATGGAGCTTCTCCATATGCATGATAGAGAAAATAATAGATAAGATTGAGGATCATATGAAACATATTTCTAATTATGAAAATATATTTCTAGGTGTTCAAAGAACATGCATAAAGGAATGTCATACCTAAAAGCATGAATAGGTTCAAAAATTCAAAAATCATATTCCTTATAAAGTTAGAAGCAATGATGTCTAATAAGGTGAAATTCTCATAGTTAACTAATCAAACCAAAAAAAATTAAGTATGTATGTTGAAAGACTACTCAAATAGCTTTTCATTTAATAAGGAAAGCAAATTGCTAAGGAGCTTATTCAAAAAAAGACTAAGGATAGCAACTAATAAGCTTAGAGGTATGAAAAGTGATGAGTCATGGTCTGTCAGGCCCTGATATCGAACCCCCGTTATCGGGTACGTGATATCGTGACCTCACAAGCGATATCGGGTACATGATATCATGGTTTCTGTGTGGGCCTATACATACACATGTAGGTACACGGGAAGAGTTAGTTAGAAATTAGTATTAGAGTAGGATCTTTTCATCATTTTTTCCTCTCAACCCTCTCTTCTAGTGCATGCCCATAGTGTGGTAATTGTAATTGTATGGCATCATTTATTCAAGTGTGACGTACTTGGACACACACATGACTGGAAATAAAGATCGAGATTACTTCATCATTGCAGCATTCGCTTAGTTTAATTATTTAATTGTTATTATTATTTATTGCTTTCATACTTAATATATCCTTACCCTAAACTCCTTAATTGTGGAATGAGTACGACTTAATCACGAGCATTCAAGTGTGACTACTTGGTATCCTAGTAGCATACCTAGGCCATGCGCTTGGCAATCCCAGTGGTAGTCATGCACGAGGTCCAAGATGTGTACGGATGATTAAGGAATCAATGCTCATCACACTTAGGCTAGCTTAGATTCTCTCTCCCTATTTCCTCTTAGCATAACTCCCTCTCCCTTTTCCTCCTAGCTTAATTAAAGATTATTTTCCATTGCTTCCAAGAGTAGCATTAGTTTAGAAACCCATCATACACCTCACTCTGGACTAAACCATATGTGACAAAGCGATTACTAGTCCAAGTGGGAAGATAGCAAACTGTGATCAACAAGTCAAGATCTAGATACCACAACTAGCCCGTCTACGGAGTTCGACCGGATCATGCGTGAAATGCTCATATTCATATGGTTAAGTGTAGGGGTACCTCACCACTCATCATTGGCACCATTGTCGAGGATGGTGCTAGTTATTTAGATTAGTTACATCATACAAGATCATTGTAACAAGTATTAATGATATATCTTTTAGAAAGAATAATTGCAATAAATCACAAACAATTTTACAACCATGTCTCTTTCACAAGATAGTGATAATGCAACATCTTGCGAGGTAATTCATTGGAGAACCAACGAAGAAGTTTGGAGTACTCAACCTTATGCAAGAGTTTCATATGTTCATAGACACCCCAACGATACTCAAGGACTCTTATCATCCAACTCTGACACCTCTAGCGAGGATGGGACATCCCATAGAATGAGGGGGCCCGTAAGGCCTAGGACCTTCTCAGTAGTTAAAAAGGATTTATCCAGGGATGATTGGGAGACCTAAAAAAGTCATGATGATTCTTCCTCTTCCTTTGCTCTTTCAATGTTAGGTCGTGACATAGATGACCATATTTTAAGGGATCAGTGTAGAAATAAAAATTAGGCCCACAAGCAAAGTTAGAAACACCAACATGAACAAAGAAAACATCATCCCAACTTGCAAACTCATAACCTACCTAGTGATGATGAACCCTTGCTGGCCACTAAGAGCCTAATGCATATACAAGAGGCTATTTAAATATCCCACAAGCATTGTAAGGAAATACATCTACCTATGCTTGATTTAAACAAATTTTCCAAATTTTTAGGAGGCTATGATTTAGATCTGCAACAACATCTACAATCCTTCCATGATGCTTATGTATGGAACAATATCGATAATGGATGGAAAAAACTTAAGCTCTTTCCTGTGACACTCATTGGCCAAGCAAAAGTATGGTATAGGTTCCTAAAACCCAAATCAATTCGACATTGGCCAACAATGGTAGAGCTCTTCAATGAAAGATATCAAACTTATGCAACAGTGTCAGCCTTGACGAAACAAATCCAAGAGTGGTAACAAGCATAAAATGAACCCCTGGACATGGCCTTAGAAAGATATTATGCATGGTTAAACAACTTCCCAGGCCATGAGTTCTCCGAGGAGAGGCTAATGTACCACATTATTGATGGGCTCCATAATGAAACAAGGGAGATCCTAGGGATGTATGCTCGAGGTCAACTATATGAGCTACAAACCCATCAACTCCAAGAGCTTATTAAGTGGGTAGAAAAAGAAGAAGGAGAGATGGATAGATGGGAGAATGTTGAAAAATCTCAATGGGACTAAAATCTTACATCAACAAAGTTCCATAATCTGAAAGAGGAGAAATCAACTCACCTCAAGGAGGTAGAATCATCTTTGCCAACACTACAATCATTAAAAGAAATTAAGGCAAAGATTAATAAGATGATGGAATGGATGCATAAAAAATGTGGAGAATATGCCAACATTATTGGATATAGAATTATGACGAACCAAGAAGTAGGATGAAACACCTTTAGACAATCAGAAAGAAGGGTAGAAGAGAATAAGAACTTAACTGCCAATCATACGTATTAATGTAATGTTTGCCCATACGATCACCCCAAGGGCCAATGCCCAATCTTATTACATTTTCATGAGCATTGGGGAAGAGTGTTGCACCTAGAGTTTATATAGAGATACTGTGTTCAATCACAGTGGTAACAATCCTAGTCATGGGGGAGGCCACCCTCAAACTGGGTACACCCTTCATATCATTCGAACCCAAGTGCCAATCAAGTTCAACATCCTATTTCCCCAACTAGGTCAACATACTCTATCTCATCATATTATTATCATTCTCCTCAATACCATCAACCCATATCCTTTCCAACAAGACCACCACCTTGGGTACCTTACACTTCTCCTCAATTTCAACATTCTCATCCTTTACCTTCTTCTACATCGCAGTAGTTGTTCTTGAGGGATTTTCATCACAACATCAACCCACAAACATTACTTGTGCTTCTACTATCAATAGCAGTGGGAATCCTCCACAACATCATAGGTGTCCCTTCTTTAGACATGACCGTAGAAAGGGACACCACAGTTTAGAAACCACTGCATCCGCCAACTCAACACAAGTCCAACACTGTGGTGCATCTTCCTCTTCGAACCCAATGCCTCATGTTACCTTATTAGGGCCACCACTCAAGACTCCAACCACCATGCAGCCCAATGAATATAGCCACATGGGGAGACATGTTGATCCTTGCATACCATCTTACGGTCGCAAGTACCATAGTGGGTCAACTCCTTATAAATTAACCACATCTTCTAACTTGCCCCACTATGTCAACTCTAAGCAAGTGTGTGAATCTCAATGGGGTAAGTATGATCAATTCCCAACATTTCCAACATGCAAGGATCCCAATTTTTAATTTATTAATCCTAGCCATGCTCAACTATTTAGTTATGGAAGATAACCCCCTCCCCCCTCCCCATTTTAATAACAAGCAGGATTAATAAATATTTTTTATTTTCTTTAATTTTGAAATTTTTTTTTCAGTTTTTTTTACTTTTCAACTTATTGTTTGATATTTTTACCTTTTTATGAGTAATCTCATCTAGAAATAAAACACTCATGTGAACCATTGGTTGAGGTGTTGTTTTATGCTATCAAGTCTCAGGTGACTAATTATTTGAATAGCGATCCCACAACATCCATCAATCCATTCTATTAATAAGGAGTTCTATCCTAGGTACAATGATATTCTTAATCATTAAAACTCTAAGTAACCTTGTGTTATTATACCTAGAGTGAAGAAGGATGGACTAAGTGGGAATGCCCAGGGTGTGACATCAAGGGGACTTGTGGATTCTCTTTGGTGACATCTGTGGGAGTTATCATGTAGCTTGGTTGTACTAAGATCCTTGTAAATCAAATGAAAAATGGGAGTAAGAGTAATCAAAAGGCACTCAATCAAGGAAAAATAATGCTATTCTAGGGGGTCCCATTGGAAAGACATGTACCCATGCCTGAAGGTAGGCAACTTCTCTGGATTAAGCATTCAAAAAAAAAAAGAGTGTGTGCTAGAGCGGCCACACAAAAAGAACAAAGGAAAAAAACATGTGTGCCACAAAGAAAAAATCACTCCTCGCTTGAACGAAATGCCAAGCGATCATATGCCTTACTGTCATGATGCTCTTATGGTTGTCCATCATGGGATTAAACAATGTGATGTCATTAATCAGAGGAATGGACTTGGTCTTGATTTTAGAGCAACGGGCAAATGACACATTAACCACATCCTACACTTAATATTCATTATGTCTAGGGTCAATTACCTCATGTCCCAATCTCTGCAGTCCCTTCTACAATTCGCCTCATCTCATTGTTCCTATAATTGTAACTCATGTCTTGTATAGCATTGAATTCATACCTCATCATAGTGGTATCTACATGTGTGTGTTTTGTGGGACTAGTTCAAATTACATTTAACCCTTCTAGTGCCTATGGACATTTTAAGCTGTGCTTACGCAAGGGCATTATAGGTTGGAACTGTCTTTGGGGAGGACCCACTTGTGTGACTTTTGTAATTTATACTTGTTACACACTACCACATCATTTTATACCCTTTGAGTACTTCATTGCCAAATCTATTCTTTCCTTTATCATCATTTTATCAAACATTTCTCAAAACCATTACATGTCCTCTAATGTGTCACCTAAACAAACAAGATCCGACATTAAACTTTTAGGGCAACTTCCTTGAAAAAAATTTCTAACTCTAAAATCATACTAAGTAAAGACTTCAACATTTATTAAAGGTAATGAGTAAGGTATGAAATAATTGAACTTCTTTCAATAGCCTTACTAACAATTTATCTTTGTGTGATTATAGATGGCCCCTAAAAGAGGAAAACAAGAAGGACCTTCTCAAGGTGCAACTAAATGCCTAGGGGGAGGCAAAGGATAAGGACCTCATGCAGAACATGCAGAGCAGGAGGCACAATCATTTAGCATCCATCATAAAACTCCTATTACTGCAAAATCTATCCAAGCAAAAGGTGGAGAGGTCAGGGCCTGAGGTTATGAAGAGGAATGACAGCTATTTGCATCATGACATGTCAAGGCCAATCAAGTATTCCTGCAGCTACCGTGTCCATGGAAATTGCCGACTCCATCAAACATTGGAACGTCAGCATGGACTGCCCATAATCCATGGATAGAAGAGGAGAAACTTCAAGCACTTCTTCAACAGTATCAATCTCAGAAGCCTGAAGCGTAGGACAAAGAAAAGACACCCGAACCACATGAGTTCCAATAAATTTTGTAATTTTTGTGTCTGTGTCCACATTTTGTTTAATTCTCCACTATGGCATGAATAAATTCCTAGTCATTCAATAATCCCATACCTATCCACTGTGTAATCAATTGAACTTGTTCCTCACTTTCTTTGACTCAAGGACGAGTTGTTATTCAATTGTGGGGGTATGATGAGTCATGGTCTGTCAGGCCCTGATATCGAACCCCCATTATTGGGTATGCGATATCGCGACCTCACAAGCGATATCAAGTACATGATATCATGGTTCTTGTGTGGGCCTATAAATACACATGTAGGCACATGGGAAGAGTCAATTAGAAATTAGTTTTAGAGTAGGATCTTTTTGTCATTTTTTCCTCTCAACCCTCTTTCCTAGTGCATGCCCATAGTGTGGTGATTGTAATTGTATGACATCATTTATTTGAGTGTGACGTACTTGGACATGCACATGACCAGAAATAAAGATCGACATTACTTCATCATTTCAGCATTCACTTAGTTTAATTATTTAATTGTTATTGTTATTTATTGCTTTCGTACTTAATATCTCCTTACCCTAAACTCCTTAATTATGGAATGAGTATGACTTAATCACGAGCATTCAAGTGTGACTACTTGGTATCCCATTAGCGTACCTAGGCCATGCACTTGGCAATCCCAATGTTAGTCATGCATGAGGTCCAAGATGTGTATGGATGATTAAGGAATCAATGCTCATTGCACTTAGGCTAGCTTAGATTCTCTCTCCCTATTTCCTCTTAGCATAACTCCATCTCCCTTTTCCTCCTAGCTTAATTAAAGATTATTTTCCATTACTTCCAGGAGTAGCATTAGTTTAGGAACCCATCATACACCTCACTCTAGACTAAACCATATGTGACAAAGCAATTACTAGTCCAGGTGGGAAGACAGCGAACTGCGATCAATGAGTAACTATCTAGATACCACAACTAGCCCATCTATGGAGTTCAACCAGATCATGTGTGAAATGCTCATATTCATATGGTTGAGTGTAGGGGTACCTCGCCACTAATTAACAAGGCTCAAATTAATTATGTATATGATATGATATTTTTATTACTTATTTTAAATATTATTTTATTGTTTTTGCAAGATACTATTTGGAAACATCCTGCTAACTAGACATGTTAATCAAGTTATTAACATAGTTTCATATGTTCTACATTTTTTTATTAAGGGTCATGGATCCATCATTATTGATGTAAAAAATTATCATTTTTGTTTGGAGTAATTATAACTACGAATAATGGATGGAAATTTATTTCCACAAGAGAGTTAGTTAGCTATTATGATGTATTTTTTAACTCACTTCCTTATGAAATGAGACAAGAAGATTTTTACAAGTTTAATTCATTGGTGCACATGCATTCTTCCAAACCTCCTAATAAGGATTGTGATGATACATTCATCTACGTTCTTCAACATAAACATGGTTGTTTCATGCTTAATCTATAAATAGGTTTCTTTATTATCTTGATTAGGATATTGGCCTATCTAGGAATAGATAGTTACTATTATCTTTTATCTTTAACCACTAGTTGAATTTTTACTTTATATGTGCATATTTAATTATAGCACTTGTTTGAATATCAATCTTAATAGTGGATTAAATTATCAACATGATAACTTCATAAGAAGAGACACATCAAATGGACTCCCTTACAAGTCATTCTTATCTTTGAATATTTATTTATTACTTAAATGATTCATTAGGATAGTGTAATATTTATTTTCATGGTATTATTACAATGATACTTTATTATTTCTATGTACATAATTTTGGCATGTCAGTATGGTTTAATTAACTCAAAGTGAGACATAAGTTATGATGTTTTTTAACAAGAATAAAACTAAAGTAAAAAATTTGTAATCTGAATATTTGATCTAAGAAATAATGAAATTAAATGCTAAACCAACCTATTAGTAATAAGTATCTGATCTTGACCTATCATACATATCTTGGGCTAGTATAACCTTCACTGGGATTCATAAGTAATTTGCTATTGGACGAACCAAGCTATATTACTACTGGTTTACCACACAATTATACATTATGCTCAAAACTATTTGTAGTTATTCTACAGAGTTACTAATATCCAAAGGAAATGTAAATGATATAAAAAATTCAAATGACATGAACAATGGAAAGTAAAAATCTATGCTAAGTGAAAATGCTACAATGATATAAAATAATTTCTATCTTTATTCCTAGCCATGAATTGTATCTAGGTACATCTCACTTGAATAAAGACATCATATGACTAACTATTTTGAATCATACTACAGGCACTTGGTGACTAGTCCAAATTCATGAAAACAAACTCTACAAATCTAGCTAAGGATGAATAGAAAAGGGGTATTAAGTACAATGGTTAGGTGATATTTACTAATATTACCTACTCTAAATATGTGTGATATCATATAAAATCATACAATGTTTCATATAATATCATAGGTGATGAGTGGCGAGGTACCCCTACACTCCACCATACGAATACGAGCGTACACGCACGATCCGGTCCGCAGACTAAATGCCTTAACGCCACAAGAAACACTTGGGGTTAATCGTTCGTTGTCTTCCCAGGCTTGCTTGTATGTGTCACAGTGTATGGTTAAGCAAGTCTGAGGTATGTGATTTTTTTGGTATTTTCGGCTTATCTTCTATGCTACCAGGAGGAAAGAGTTGAGAAACTAAACTAACTCTAACTAAGATCTAAGTCTAGATTAACTAGC
>MNCI01015561.1:879904-912027 GCA_015680685.1 Gnetum montanum
AAGAAGAAATGTAGGTTGGTGTTTGCCCATACTCAAGTTGGTAAATAGTTTAATTCAATTTTTAGTTTAAATTTTGAAACATTTTTTGCAGGACATTAGAAATGCATCTGTGCCTGTTAATCAAGCAACATCTGTTCTAGAAATCACACATGAAGAAGAACAACAATTGCAAGAAGATCAAGAACAACTATAGTATAGTGAGAGTGAACACCAAAAGAAGCAACATTGACAAGAAGAAAATTCATTTCATCGAATAAATGAAGCTACAGATGTTGCCAATGCACCAACAATGGAAATGCCTTCTTCAAAACCTATTCAGTCTTTTCCAAGATTGCAAAAGGCAAGTATAGAAATTGCTCAAGCAATACATAATTTTAATACTACAGTTAGAAGTTTTGCAAATCCATGTTCCTGCAATGTATGCAATGAAATTTTTCTTAGCATATTATTGGATTCAACTAGAAGTAGATGACCCACATGCAATAGGTGCATTAAAGAAAAGAAAGATAATATTCTTGACAATTTTGGTTGTGAAATCAAACGATTTTTTGTTGAAAATAACATGGATCCTGGTATTCAACCACCTATCCTAAGCTATTTGATTGAGGTTGAAGAAATGTTAATTGCAAAAATCAATCCCATTTTACAAGTTACACATGCAGTTGGTGGACAGCTCAAGTATAAAGGTCACACAATTAGCTTTGCTCAAGATGTCACACAAATTACTAAAAGACTTCCTCTTAGAATTAAAGACATCCCTTTTTTGATATTGAGAAGAGTAGATCAAATGGACACCGAGTATACTTTCATTGTTAAAAAGAGACGAGTTTATGAAGCTTTGATTTTTAAGAAGGAAAATGATCCATACTGACGAGATGTCGAGATCGATATGCATGCATTAGATGATGTTGTTGATACCGGTGATGTTAACATCTTCCATAGCATTCCTTGTATTCCATTGTCAAAAAAGGATAGAGAAATGAGATTGCAATTTCATAGTTCTTTGCTTCAAATAGATGATGAAAACATTATCAATCACACATCATCAGTTGCACAATGTGTTGGAATTGTAAGAAAGGAAATTGATTAGATAAAAGCATGGATGCATATTTCATTATTGCAGGATTCAGATGTTGCTCAGTGGCCTTCCATGTTTGATTCTCCTATTAATGAGTTTAACATGATGGGGTTGTTTACAATGGCATTTCCAAGTCTTTTTCTTGAAGGAAAATGTGATTTTCTTGAGCATAGAGCTAAAGATGTAAAATATCATGAATATGAAAAGCATCTTATTCACTACACAGATGGTATATTTGGATGTCACAAGTGATTTAGGTAAATATTAATTCTGTAATTTTTTGTTATTATCATTATTCATAATGTTTTTTATGACATTTAAGCACTGATGAGTCATTTATTTGTAGGTATTATATCTATAATATCATTAGAAGGAGAGAGGCAATGGAATCTACCACTGTATTTCTTAAAAAATATATTTTTGATGCACCCATAACTATTGAAGAACTACGAGAACAATTGAATAATGCTCCATCACATGTCATTGTTTATAACTTAATGCGATATGGTACATCCATTTGTGGTACACCATCTTATTGGAGAAAATGTAAAGAAGAGCTAATTGACATGGTAAATCAATTAGGAACACCTACTATCTTTTTTAATTTGAGTGCGGTAGATCTCTATTGGCCTGAGTTGCATAATCTAATGGAAGGAGATCCACCTAAGAACTCATTTGAACTCAAACATTGGAGGCAAAGTAATATCATAGAAAATCTGCATATCGTTGTAGAGTTCGTGCATCGTCGTCACATTGCCTTTCTTAAAACAGTTTTGATGAATGAGTTCCATGTTATTTACTATTGGACACGATATGAGTGGCAACATCATAGATCTCCACATGTGCATGGTTTCCTGTGGATACAAGATGCTCCAAAGGTAGATGAGCTCGACCATAATGATCCTCACGTCATGCATAGGGCAAAGGAATTTTTTGATTCAATTACAAATGCATGGAATCCAAGATTTACCGCAAATGGACATCCAAATAATGTAACTTCTCATTTATCTTTTCTATTCTTTACACAGTTTTTTTTTGTTGATATTGCTTAGAATACAAAGATATTAATTTCTCCATTGTTACTTCTTTCAATTTATCTTCTCACTTAGGCTTTACATGTAAATATGTTACGTCATCCATGTGAGTTGATTGATGAACAACTACAATGTATGGATCTGGAAACTAATTATGCTGATTTTCTTAATGCTATTCAAAGACATACTATATGCAAACCCGGTGCATGCTTATGAAAACGTAATTGCAAAGAAGTTTGTAGGTGCCACTTTCTAATCAAAATGTTGTATTATTACTATTTCCTCACCATTGCATTCATTTTTATTAGCAAGTAAAATTTAATTTATCATGGGAAAAATATATAGATATTCAAATTTTGTATTTTTCAATTATAGGTACAATGTTCCTTAATCATTATCTTTAGAATCAACTCTTCAGAGAGGTCCAGAAAATAATAATGAGATTACTTATGTTCCTCGAAGAAATGAATCAAGGCTTAATGTTCATAACAGAATGATGCTTCAGACATGGAGGGAAAATACAAATTTTCAGCCAATAATGTCACGATATGTTGTCATAAAATATATTGCAAAATATGCAGCTAAAATAGAGAAGAAATCACAATCTTTTCATGGCATGTTATTGCAAATTTCTAAGTCAAGGGATCCTCATGAAGATTCTCTATCAATCTATAGAAGGCTCATGATGGATGCTGCTACAGATAGAGACATTGGTGCTATGGAGGTCTGTCACATGTTGTATGAGCTTCCTTTGGTAAACTATAGTCGTGTTTTCCGCACACTCAATGTTTCTTGATAAGTGTACAAAAAAGTTCAAATTAATTTAGATGAAGCTAATGAAGCTGAAAACTACACAACTCTTATTAATATGTATCAGAAATGCCGCTTTCAATGGAGGGTGTCTCATTTTTGTAGGCTTTTAAAGAGTACAATTGCAACATAAACAATAAGTCCAATCCAAATTGGAATCCGTCACCCAGAGCTAGATGCTATTGTTAGATATTATCATAAGTTTCTCATCCCACCAAAGCAAGGAGAACAAAAATGGATTAAATACTGTTGGGCTATGTTGTTGTTACATTATCCGTTTAGAGATGTGAAGCGAGATCTTGGTTCTAATGATGAGGATATTAAAATGAAATGGTTGTCTATTCAACATCTGTATGTAGCATTGAAGATTAATATTGAAGAAGAATTCCAACAAGCTTTGGACGAAGAAAGACAATTTGTAGATGTAACTCCCCAGGTGCAAGATCATGAGGAATATGATTTTGAAATCCTCAATCATCATCTCTTATCAATAGGCCATTTTTAGAGAATAGAAGTGGAGATGCTTGGGCTATGAGATGTTGATAGAATGCATAACTAGACATTACAATATCTGGGAGAGGATGTTGCAAAATTCACTACAAGTTTTATTGGTAGCAATAAATCATCTTAGTCGATGATTATTATTGATCATGACTACAATGCCTATGATTCTGATAACATGGGTGTAAAGAAAAAGAAGTGCTACAATAAAATTGTAGGCCACATGATGTTTTGATAGTTAACAGATGAAGTTGTTTCCCCTTTAAGAATGATTATCCAAGGAACAACTGGTACAAGAAAGTCATTTCTCATAGGTGTGCTTCGTAATGCTTTCATAAAATACTGTAATGAAAAACATAATGCTTTACTTGTAATGGCACCCATAGGAGCTTCAGCATTTAACATTAACGTAACAACCATTCATTCTAGTTTGAAAATTGGAATAGGTGCCTACAAAGAACTCTCTTCATCTACAAAGATAAGTATGCAACATCAACTATCACAGGTAAGATATATAGTAATTGATAAAATGAATTTTGTGGGAGGAATATTATTACAAAGTATTGATAGAAGACTAAGAGGAATTTTTTTAAAACATCACAATGAAGTTTTTGGATGAAGATCAGTTATATTGATAGGTGATTTGGGTTAGCTTCCTCCTATGCTTGATGTTGTGCCTTATGCATCCAAAAATCCAGATATTATAGGGGTTTGGAAATCATTTGATACATTTGTTATTTTAGATGCAATTGTTCATCAGTCTGGAAATGATCCTCAACAACAAAGACTCAGGGAAGTATTGATGCATATCAGAGAAGGAAAAAGCCATGATGAAGATTATAATTTATTGGCTACTCGAGTGAATCTTCCATCCACTTTGAGTGGATTAGATGGTTTTGAAGAATCAATGCACCTATATTATAGAACAGATAAGGTCCATTCACACAATAAGAAGATGTTGAAAATAATGCAGAGGCCTATTGCATTGTGTGTAGAAGATAGAGATCCCCGTGGATTCAAAATCTCAGATGATGACAGTGATGATATAGAGTGATATCTGCTTATATGTCAAGGTGCAAGGGTAATGCTCACCATTAACCTTTGGCCAGAAGCAGGATTGGTGAATGGTGCACTTGGCAAAATTCACAGTATTATGTATCCTCAAGGTAAACAACCACCTGCATTACCATCATATGTTGTTGTTGATTTTGACTCCTACATTGGATGTGCATTTGATAATGGTAATCCTCATCATGTGTTAATTATACCTGTGGTCCGAGGAGCATCTCGTCAGATACCATTACGATTGGCATGAGCCATGACTATTTATAAATCTCAAGGAATGACATTACATAAGGCTACTATTGACATTGGTTCAAGAGAAGTTACAAGTATAACATTTGTTGCATTATCTAGAGTCAAGATCATTGATTCTTTGAAGATTCATCCTCCTTTCTCTATGCAAAGATACAGAAAAATTTCAAATGCTAAACATCTCCAAAGTAGAATTGCACAAGAAGTTTGTTTTGCACAATTGGAGGATTAGGCATATTGAGTTCACAATTATCATTGTATTTTGCCTTTTGCTCAATGCTATTATATAGCTCTGTAATGTTTGTTGCAATAATTATGCAATTTATTCCTTCAACAACATATATGAAATATATAAAATTTTATTTTAACAAATTTATGTTTACCAGTATATATTATTTGGAATGCAAATAGTGATGATAACCTAAAAATAAAAATAATAATTAAATTCTACTCATAGCCCACAAAACCACTCCATAAGAGAACTTACGGGTCTAACGTTTGTTGCATTATCTGAAGTCAAGACCATTGATTCTTTAAAAATTCATCCTCCTTTCTATGTCCAAACATACAAAAAGATTTCAAATACTAAAAATCTCCAAAGTAAAATTGCACAAGAAGTTTGTTTTGTGCAATTGGAGGATTAGGCATATTGAGTTCATAGTTATCATTGTATTTTGCCTTTTGCTCAATGCTATTATATAGCTCTGTAATTTTTGTTGCAATAATTGTGCAATGTATTCCTTCATCAACATAGACGAAATATATAAACTTTTATTTTAACCAGTTTATGTTTACCAGTATATATTATTTGGAATGCAAATAGTGATGATAACTTTAAAAAAAATTCTACTCATAGCTCATGAAACCACTTCATAAGAGAACTTACAGGTCTAACGTTTGTTGCATTATCTGGAGTCAAGACCATTGATTCTTTAAAAATTCATCCTCCTTTCTATGTGCAAACATACAAAAAAATTTCAGATGTTAAACATCTCTAAAGTAAAATTGCATAGGAAGTTTGTTTTGCGCAATTGGAGGATTAGGCATATTGAGTTCGCAGTTATAATTGTATTTTGCCTTTTGCTCAATGCTATTATACAACTCTATAATGTTTGCTGCAATAATTGTGCAATGTATTCCTTCATCAACATATACAAAATATATAAAGTTTTATTTTAACCAATTTATGTTTACGAGTATATATTATTTGGAATGAAAATAGTGATGATAACTTTAAAAAAAATTAAATTCTACTCATAGCCCATGAAACCGCTCCACTATCTTAGATATATATATATCTATAAATTGGCTGAGAAAATTTTTTTAAAAAATAATGTTAATGAAGCCTAACTATTGGATAAGGTAACAAGATAACTAAAAATAGAATCTCACCCCTCTGTTTCTCTACCACTTACCCAATTTAGTTTTACCCTCTCGGTCAAGTTTGCTCTTTCTTTCTTTGTTCATGGCGTTTTTTAGCATTATTTATGTAAGAGATTTATTTCTCAAAAATGCCATGAACAAACAAAGAAAGAGAAAACATGACCGAGAGGGTAAAACTAAATTGGATAAGTGTTAGAGAAACAAAGAAGAAGTGAGTGATTTTGTTTTTAGTTATCTTGTTACCTCGTCCAATAGTCGGGCTTCGTTAACATCATTTTTTTTTAAATCATCTCGGCCAATTTATATATATATATAAAAGCTAGTAGATATATATTATAAATATATAGCTAAACTATTTTGGCTAAGAGGCCAATACGTCTAGCGCAATGGTTTTGGCCGAGAGGCCAATATGTCTCCTACAATGGGGGAGGGGGGAGTGTATTTTGTCACCCTTCATGTCACCCGCCACATAAGATCCCACAATGCAAAAAAACTTGATGGAAAAAAACACAATAGAAAGTCCATGCCATGGAAAAAAAACAATATGAATCAAATTAATAGAACTTTTCACAAAAATTATTATTAAATAATGTACAGTCATTTTGATTTTGGTTTTCAATATGAACATCAATTCTCAATGAATCAATTTAAGATTTTATTAATTTGTAAAATATATAAGATTCTCTCAACCAAATAATAGATATATATTATAAATATATAGCTAAACTATTTTGACCGAGAGGCCAATACGCCTCGCGCGATGGTTTTGGCCAAGAGGCCAATACGTCTCATGCGATGGGGAAGGGGGGAGTGTATTTTGTCACCCTTCATGTTACCCGCCACGTAAGATTCTACAATGCAAACAGCTCAATGGAAAAAAACGCAATGAAAAGTTCACACCATGGAAAAAAACACAATGTAAAGTCCATGCCATGGAAAAAAAACACTATGAATCAAATTAATAGAACTTTTCACAAAAATTATTATTGAATGACGTACAGTCATTTGGATTTTGGTTTTCAATATGAATATCAATTCTCAATGAATCAATTTAAGATTTTATTAATTTGTAAAATATATAAGATTCTCTTAGCCAAATAATAGATATATATTATAAATATATAGCTAAACTATTTTGGCCGAGAGGCCAATACGTCTGGCGTGATGGTTTTGGCTAAGAGGCCAATACATTTCATACAATGGGGGAGGGGGGAGTGTATTTTGTCACCCTTCACATCACCCACCAAATAAGATCTCACAATGCAAAAAAAAAAAAAGAAAAAAAAAAGAAAAAAAAAACTTGATGGAAGAAAACATGATAGAAAGTCCATGCCATAGAAAAAAATGTGATGTAAAGTCCATGCCATGGAAAAAAACATTATGAATCAAATTAATAGAACTTTTCACAAAACTTATTATTGAATAATGTACAGTCATTTTGATTTTGGTTTTCAATATGAATATCAATTCTCAATGAATCAATTTAAAATTTTATTAATTTGTAAAATATATAAGATTCTCTTAGCCAAATAATAGATATATATTATAAATATATAGCTAAACTAGTTATAGATAGGTTTGTAAAGTAGTTATTTAGGAGGTGCATACATAATATGTTTAGGGATATATATGTGGCTATTATAAGGGGTATAGATCTAAGTATTAGTTTTATTTTTTATTTTTTTGAATAGTTTATTTATTTAATTCAACAAATTGTTTAGGGGTTATGATGTTTTAAGGGTATATGTAGTATTAGTTTGTACCTTTTTCAATTATAGATAGGTTTTTAGAGTAGTTATATAGGAGGTGCATACATTGTATGTTTATGGATATATATAGTTTTATAAAAGTTTGTAGTATTTTTGTAGTTGAATTTTGTAGGTTATCTAGGATAAGGTATTGTTTGTAATAATTTTTTTGAGAGAAATATTAGGTCTACTTAAGATAATTCCATATACAAAATACTATATAGTATTTGAACTATTACTAAGAAAAAACACCTATATTAATCAACACAAACTTCTGCATCCAAACTTTTAGCGTTATAACATATGGAAAATCCTCCTTACATGATTTTCAATTAAGTAATACTAAAACAACCCTAACCCCCATCCTTGCTAATGAGAGCAGTTACTCTAGTAGTTAGTCTAATTATTAGAGTAGTTACTCTAGCGGTTACTCTAGTAGTTATTCTAATTCTTAGAGTGGTTACTCTAGCAGCTACTCTAATTATTAGAGTGGTTACTCTAGCAATTATTCTAATTATTAGAGTGGTTACTCTAGTGGTTACTTTAGCAGTTATTCTAATTATTAGAGCAGTTACTCTAATTATTAGAGTAGTTGCTCCCAAGCCTATAAATACAATGCCCAGGTGCACAATTGAAAAGAAGTCTTTTAGCAACCAAGTAGTGAAACTCTTGTAGTCTATTTGAAAGTTAGAATATTTTCCAAGTGCCCATAGCAGGAGGTCTAAGTGTGGATGGATCTTTATTCAAGCAATGTGTACCTAAGCACACCTTGTGTATGGCAATAAAGATGAGCTCTTCAATTCATCCTTGCAGCACGTGAAATTTGTTTTCTTACGCATTTATTTTATTTTATTTTCTTATGCATTTATTTTATTTTATTTTATTTTATGCACTTTACATTTCTATTATTAGCACAGCAATTCATTTTGATCAATTAAGCAAATCATTAAATTACACAAGCACGACCACTTCGAGCATGTGTGTAACGCTTGGTAACCCAGTAACGATTAGCGTTTGGTAATCCTAGCAATGTTGCACTGGTTCAAGATGTGTACGGCAAGTGGGACGGATGTTGGTGTTAGGATTAGTTAAAACTTAGTTAATGAGTAGTTAAGTTAAATTAGTCACTTAGTTACCTCTCTCCTTCTCTACTAGCGTACAACATAAAAACATAAAAGCTATAAAAATCATATACCTCAAGCTTACTTAACCATACAATCATGACATATAGGTAAGCTTGGGAAGACAATGATCAACCAACCTGTCCTTGTTCCACAAGGGCGCATAAGCACTTAGTTCTTGGAATTCGACTAGATCATGCATAAAACACTCGTATTCGTATGGTTAAGCATAGGGGTACCTCACCGCTCATCATTGGCATTGTTGCTAGGGACTTAGTTGTTTGTGCGCTAACTAGAACATAGGAAATCATTCACATCATTGGAATGAACCCTTAGGTTTGGTTGAGAAAATAATAAATAAGAATACATTGCATATTGAGCAGACAAGTATGTCTCCTTCTTTGTACGAAAGTGCCTCACCGCCTAGGTCTGAAACAGGAAATAGTCAGCGACATAATACACATGACGTTGATCCACCAGTTCCTCAACAAGTTCAAGTGGTATATATTCATCCCAATGAGTATATACCAGACTTCACCTTTATCCTCCATCAAGATGAACAACTGCATTGGTAAGACTTAGAAGGTAACATAGTGTTACCTCCTGATCGTTCAGTCCTGAGCATGCTTCTTCATACTCTCACACGAATTGGCATGCCACACTTACACGTAAAATACGTTGTGCAAGATCATGACTTGAGAGAATACCTTCCCATAGAGGCACAACATCAAAGGAACTTGCAATAGGAGAGAAATCATAAGTCTTTGAAGGGTAAGTGGTCCCAAGATGTCCCACATGTCTTAAGTGAAAATGAGGGTGGTGAACCTACCTCAAGCAGTTGCCCACACAACAATGTTTCTCTTCTTAACTTTGGCTAAGGGGTTGTGTATCAAGATCCTCATTCCACTATTCATAACCCAGGTTCTAATACCATGGGCACAAAGGGTCTGAAAAAGAGACATGAACTCATGATAAATGTGGATATTCTGATTGTAATCGCGATTAGGATCAAGACCGTAGACGAGAAGGTACCAAACATTGTCATGGTGACAGTTCTCCTTCTTCTTCACCTTCATAATCTCCTTCACCCTCTCCTTCAATATGCAGCGTGATCATAAAGTAAAAGACCATGGGGGTAAAGGTAGTCAATGTGGAAGTCATAAATGAAATAGCCAAGAAATGGGATGAGGGCACTCTAGAGAGTCACAACATAAAAGAAGGAAGAGTAGTGAATAACGTAGGCATCATAGATGCCATGGATGAGATGATCATGATGAACCCCTCCTCACTACTTGAAGTATGTTGGACATAATTGAGGCTGTTACAATTCTAACAAGGCATCAGAAAGCTAGTAGGATCAAGAGATTAGATATGAAAAATATCCCATGATTTGAAGGGAGATACAACACTGATCCTCAAAATCATTTACAAGCATTCCATGATGCATGTGCCTTACAGAACATAGAGAATGAATGGCAAAAACGTAAGCTATTCCCATAGACATTAGTTAAAGAAGCAAAAAGCTAGTATCGGTCTTTAGAATTGGAATCCATTCATAGGTAGAGTACTATGTTAGAACTATTTAATGACAAGTACCAAATGTACTCCTAAGTGTCTAACTTGCAAAAGCATATCCAAGGCTAGAAACAAGAAGGACATGAACCATTGGATGCTGCCATTGACCGATACTATGCACTATTACATCATTTTCCTAGCCATTGTTATTCACAAAGGGATCAACTACGCCATCTTGTGGATGGGCTTAGGCATAAAACAAGAAGAACCCTTGGGACTTATGCCCAAGGAAGACTATCCGAGCTTAGGTCCCATAAAATTCAAAGACTATTGGAGCAAGTTGCTAAGGAAGAAGGTGAGCTACAGAAGAGAGAAAGTGTAGAAGAGTATAACCAAGATCCTTCCTTTCAGAAGAGGGAAGTAAGATTTTATGAGGGTGAAGAAGAGTCACCACTCGAAGATATGGTGAATAAGAAAACTTTGCCTATCCAAAAGATGACATCAGAAGTTTTGAAAAAGGTAGACCAAATGTGGGATTCCCTAGACAATAGATTTCAAACTATTCTTAAAATAATAGATGAGTCTAGATAGCAAGGTAGTGAGAAAAGAAAAAAGAAAGAGGTTGAACATGCACGTAGCAAGGGTAAGGGCAAATTTGCCATCATTAAAGAGGTTGTGGATTCAGAAACAGACAATGATAGTGGATGTGAGATATGTCAGTATGACCATCCTAAGGGATGTTGCCCTGTAATCTCACATCTATAAGAGTTTGGGGTGTATGCACTCAACCCACAATTTAAAAAAAGGAAAACACCTTGAAGGTTACCTTATCCTCAAGGTAACCCAAGGAAATTCCACCAACCCTTAACATATTATCCTAGTGGAACTCCATCATAATTAATTGAACAATATCAACAGTGGCAGCACCCACAATCATGGGGAATGCCACCACCAAGGCAACAGTATCCTTACTGACAACCTAACCCATATGGATATTACGTGTAGCAACCAATCTTTCCACATGACTCTACTAGTCATATCACTACTCAACCTCACTACCAAGCCTGCGAGTATTATGGGACTCCCTCTTCTAGGGGCGATATACCGTAAGCATATCATCCTTCTCATCCAGCCGCATCTCTTCCACCAATAGCTCCACTACCACTTGCTCCAGCTATGCAGGGTGAAATCCCTACCCAGCTGCAACAACATAATGCCACAAGGGTTGTTAACTCTCAACCTACTATTGGTTCCAACAACCACATGAAGAAAAGACCTTTCTTTAGAACCAATAGACCAACCAAGCCCTTACAATCACAAGTGGCTAATTCCTTAGACACCTTAGTATCATTCAAAACTTTGAAGCCCCCTTCAACCCAATCACCGCACTCAATGCATACGGTCATGCTAACACATGCCATCACTAATTGGATCAAAGCTAGCCACCTTCCTAGGAAATCCTTTGATCTTGAGAGTTCTCTGATATACTTACGAATTGCTGGAAATGCATCGTGCAAGGATCTTTTGGATTTAGGTTCTTGTGTCAACTTGATTTCTCAAGAAATGTACAAGGCCTGGAACCTACCTTCATTGAAAAAGAGCAACATCCATCTAGAGTTGTTCATCCAGTCCATCACTATCCCATTGGGACTAGTGGAAGACATTGTTACCACTATTTGTGGGTGGTCATACCCAGCTACCTTCCTAGTGATTCAGGTAAACAACAGTAAGGGGGACTTCCCAATCATAATGGGAAGAGCATCGCTAAGCACCATTGACGTACGCCTAGGAATTTATGATCTTTCCCTATAAATATCAAAGGAAAATACATTTGGAAAGATTAAGAAGAAGAAAGTTCCATGCATTGCATACAGTGACACAGGGTGTAATTGCGTGCAGACATCATGGTTTGTGCAAAGTTTAACATTTCCTGCATGTAATCAGTGTGCACAAGTGATCAACATACAAAAATGCCTGTATGCAGCAGCCATATGACAAGAAGACACCCAGTGGCTAACAGCTGATCAAGAAAGCAGTTCACTCATATGCATGGAACCAACTGAGGGTTTGACTTGTGCTTACATCGATAGCATAGATGCATTAGAGCAAGTCCACTGCCAACTTCCAAGTCTTAACCTTGAAAATATCAATTGGGGGAAGTTTGAAATCCATAAGAAATTTAAGTAGGAGCCCCTCAAGCTGAAACCATTTCCCACCGATATGAAATACACATTCCTTAAAAATGAAAAACCAGTAATTATCAATGCTAAGCTTGCTCCTCAATAGAAAGAAGAACTGCTGAAGGTAATAAATATATTGTTGAAAGCCTTCACTTGGTCATATCCCAAATTAACTAGAATAGATCCTAGGATATGCCAACATACAATTTACATGGACCCCTCTATGAAGCCTTGAAAACAACTATAGAGGCAATTGAACCCTATGCTAAAGCAAGTAGTTAAGGAAGAAATCGAATAGCTTCTCAAGGTTGGTTTCATATACCCTATTGCTGATAGCAAATGGGTTAGCCCCTTAGTTATTGTGCCTAAAAAGGGAGGAAAATGGAGGGTGTGCATAGATTTCAAGCTACTAAATATGACAACATTCAAAGATCACTTTCCATTGCCATTTGTCAACCAAGTCTTAAACACCATCGCAGGGCATCGCTATTACAATTTTCTAGATGGATATAGCGGATATAACCAAATACAAATAGCCCTAGAAGACCAAGCCAAGACTACGTTCACCAATCCTTGGGGAACGTTCGCATATAAACAGATGTCGTTTGACTTGTGCAATGCCCCTACAACATTTCAACAACTAGTTCTAAGCATATTCCAATAGCAAATAAACAATGGCGTGGAGGTCTTTATGGACGACTTCTCCACTTATGGAGCAAACTTTGATCAAGCCTTGGACCAGTTGGAGCAAGTGTTAAAAAGATGTGTAGAAACCAATTTGAGGCTCAACTGGTAGAAAACCCATTTGATGGTCCAAGAAGGTGTAGTACTAGGGCACAAAATCTCACACATAGGGATAGAGGTAGACCCCAAGAAAATCAAAATTATCCAAGAAATTAGCCATCGACCAGAAACTATCAAAGATATTTTGTCATTCCTTAGACATACTAGCTACTATAAGAGATTTATTGAGAACTTTTCAAGGGTTGTCAAACCATTGGTGGAATTAACAAAAAAGGACGTACCTTTCTAGTGGACTAGGGAATGTGAATTAGCTTTCCAAACTCTGAAACAGAAGCTAGTAGAAACACCCATTCTACAAGATCCTAACTGGTCCAAACCATTCCATATCATGACTGACATGTCCAACTATTCTTTAGGAGCTGTACTTACACAGTTAGATGACTAGAAGCATCCTTATTACATCCACTATGCAAGTAGAAGTATCACTGGTGCACAACTTAACTACACTACCACAGAAAAAGAATTAATGGCTATAGTGTTTGCACTAGAAAATTTTAGACACTATGTATTGGGATATAAAGTATATATACATACAGATCATAGTGCAATCCAGTTCCTCATGAATAAGCCAATGGTAAGCCCTCATATCATATGATGGCTTGTAATCTTACAAGAGTTCAATTTAATGATGATCAATTGTAAGGGCATCAAGAATGTAGTTGCTGATCATTTATCTCGATTACGATGGGACAACAAAGAGGATGAGTATCCAATTTCTTATCATTTCCCTGATGAATTCCTCTTTGCTGCTGTAGTAAATAATGAATCACCCATAGAGACAAATTAGTACAGTAAAATTCTTACCTTATCTCCTTACCCAACAAACATCACAAGAGTTAAACTTGAAGAAGAAACAATAGTTTCTTCACCAAGCCAAGTACTTTATGGAGATCAATAGGCAACTTTACAAAGTCTATCCTATGGCTTGGTTCAATGGTGTGTTCCCAATATAGATCAACTATGAATTCTCCAAGATGCTCATGAGGGTCCTTGTAGGGGTCATTATGCTAGGAGATAAACGACCATCAAGATCTTGCTTGTAGGATATTATTAGCCTACATTGTTTTGGGATGCCCATTAATTCGTCCAATCTTGTGAGCACTGTCAACATGATGGGAGAATGACTACTAGAATGGAGGATCCACAACAATGGATTCAACCATTAGAACCCTTCGACATTTGGGGAATTGATTTTATGGGGCTGATTACACCACTGTCCAATGGAAAAGCTTATATTATTATTGCCATTGAATAATGTAAGGTACTTCCCACAATGTTTGAAATTTTCTACGTTGTGGCACATGTGTGGGGTTCCAGTAGAGAACCTTATCTCCTAGTTGATACTTATCCTTTCAAATCTTCAAGTCATGACATTGCTTTTTATAGGCCTTATGCAACTCATTTGATGATAGGGTAGCTAATTAGTTTCCGTCTAGCACATTTAAAGTTTCCAACCTTTTTTTTTGTGCTAGATCAAGATCAAGGTGGAGGTCACAAGCCGTTGATAGTGTATGGAGTTTGGTTTGAATCGAAAGCATTGGAAGCTTTCCGTACACTAACTCATAGGGAGAGTAGCTTATAAGGAGTTTCCAGGTGGAGCGGTATGCCCAAAGAGCATCATTCAGTTTAGTGCTCCAATATCGCCTATATTTGCTAATTGTCCTAGTCAATATCTTAGTGATCTCCCTATTGGTGACCTCAACTTGTCCATTAGCTTGGGGGTGATAAGGTGTAGTTAATTTATGTTCAACCCTTAAGCGTTGCATTAACTTTCAAAAAGTTGCACCTATGAAGTATGTTCCATTATCCAAAATAAGTGCACGTGGCACACCAAACCTATTTATGATTTTTTATTGCACAAATCGTGTAGCTGTAGATGATGTGCAGTCTTTAATAGTAGCTGCTTCAGCCCATTTTGTTAAATAGTCTATGACAACTATAATGTAAGCTTTTCCATTGGACATTGGTGTAATGGGCCCCATAAAGTTTATTCCCCAAATGTCGAAGGGTTCTAATGGTTGAGTCCATTGTTGCCGATCCTCCATTTTAGCAATCATTCCCCCATCATATTGACAGTGCTCACAAGATCAGACAAATTGATAGGAATCCTGAAATAATGTTGGCCAGTAATATCCTGCAAGCTAGATCTTAATAGTTGTTCATCTCCCCACATAGTGACCCCCACAAGGGCCCTTATGAGTGTCTTGGAGAACTCTCAGTTGGTCTACCTCGAGCACGCACCATCAAACCAAGCCATCAAGACACACTTTGTAAAGTTTTCCATTGATCTCCATGAAGTACTTGGCTCTATGAAGAAACTATTGTTTCTTCCTAAAGTCCAGCTCCTGTGATTTTTTTTGAGTAAGGAGATAGGTGAGAATGCTACTATACCAGTTCATCTCCGTGGGTAGTTGGTTATTCACTACACTGGCAAAGAGGGCTTCATCAGGAAGATGATCAAACATTACAGATTCATCCTCTTTGCTATCCCAGCACAATCGAGATAAATGATCTGCAACTACGTTCTCAGTGCCTTTCTGATCAATCATTGTTAGATCGAACTCCTGTAGAATTACCATCCATCATATAATACGAGGGCTAACCATTGGCTTGTTCATGAGGAACCGGATTGCACTATGATCTGTGTGGATGAACACTTTGTAACCTAACATGTAGTGCCTAAACTTATCTAGTGCAAACACTATAGCCATTAATTTTTTCTCTATAGTTGTATAGTTAAGTTGTGCACCAGTGATACTTCTACTTGCACAGTGGATGTAGTAAGGGTGTTTTTGGTCATCTAACTATGTAAGTATGGCTCCTAAGGCATAATTGGATGCATTAGTCATGATGTGGAATGGTCTAGACTAGTCAGGAGCTTGTAGAATGGGAGTTTCTACTACCTTTTGTTTCAAGGTTTGGAATGCTCATTCACATTCCCTGGTCCACTCAAAAGATACATCCTTCTTTGTTAGCTCTACCAATGGTTTGGCAATTTTGGAGAAGTCCTCAATGAATCTCCTATAGTAGCCAGTGTGTCCAAGGAATGACCAAATGTCTTTGACAGTTTTTGATTGACGAGTAGGATAAATCTATTTTTATCTGGGTCTACCTCTATTCTTGCATATGAAACCTATGCCCAAGTACTATGCCTTCTTGGACCATTAAATGGCTTTTCTACCAGTTGCGCCTTAGATTGGTTTCTACGCATCTTTTTAGCACTTGCTCTAATCGGTCCAAGGCTTGATCAAAACTTGTTCCATAGGTGGAGAAGTCGTCCATAAAGACTTCCACTTCGTTCCCTATCTGCTGTTGGAATATGCTTAGAACTAGGTGTTGAAATGTGGCAGGAGCATTACACAAGCCAAACAACATTTGTTTATACGCAAATGTTCCCCAAGGATTGGTGAAAGTTGTCTTGGCTTGGTCTTCTATGGCTATTCGTATTTGCTTGTATCCGCTATAGCCATCCAGGAAACTGTAATAACGATGCCCTGCTATGGTGTCTAAGACTTGGTCAATGAATGGCAACGGAAAGTGATCCTTAAATTTTGCCATGTTCAACAGCCTAAAATCTATGCACACCCTCCATTTGCCTCCCTTTTTAGACATGATTACTAGAGGGCTAACCCATTCACTATCAGCAATGGGATATATGAACCTAGCCTCAAGAAGATATTCTATTTCTTCTTTTACTGCTTGCTTTAATTTTGGGTTCAATCACCTCTGTGGTTGTTTTCAAGGTTTCATAGAGGGGTTAGTGTAAATCCTATGCTGGCATATCTTAGGATCAATTCCAATTAATTTGGGATATGACCAGGCAAAGGCTTTTGACCACTTGTTTATTACCTTCAGCAGTCTTCCTTTTTGTTTGGAAGCAAGTCTTGCATTTATGATTACCAATTTTCCATGTTTAAGAATAATATATTCCAAACTGATGGGTAATGGTTTCAATTCTAGGGGCTCTTGTTTGAATTTTTCAAGAATTTCCAACTTCACCCATTTGATGTTTTCAAGGTTAAGGCTTGGAAGTTGGTAGCAGACTTGCTCTAGTGCGTCTATGCTTTCGATATAAGCACACGTTATTCCCTTAGTTAGTTCCATGCACATTAGTGAGTTCTCTTGATCAGCTATTAGCCACTGGGTGTCTTCTTATCGCGTGGCTACTGCATACAGGCACTTTTGTATGTTAATGTTTTGTGCACACCGGTTGCATGCAGGCAATGCTAAACTTTGCATAACCCATGATCTCTGCATGCAATTGCACCCTGTATCATTGTATGCGATGCATGGAACCTTCTTCTTCTCGATCTTTCCAAAAGTGTTCTCTTTAGATATTTCCAAAGAAAGATCATGGATTCCTAGGTGTGCATCTATAGTACTTAGCCATGCCCTTTCCATTATTATTGAGAAGTTCCCTTTACTGTTATTCACTTGTATCACTAGGAAATCAACTAGGTACGACCACCCACACACAGTGATGATGATGTCCTCCACCAGTCCCCAAGGGAACAGTGATGGACTGGTCGGCTAGCTCTAGGCGAATATTGCTTTTCTTTAATGGAGGCAGGTTCCAAGCTTTGTACATTTCTTGCGATATTAATTTGACTCCAGAACCTAAATCTAGAAGAGCTTTGCATGGCTCATTCCCAGTGATTTGGAGATAGATTAGAGGGCTTCTAGGATCAGAGAATTTCCTAGGAAGGTGGCCAACCTTGATCCAGTCAGTGACGACATGTGTTAACATAATCGTATGCGTTGAGCTTGTTGTTTGGTTCAAAGGGAGCTCTGAAGCTTTATTTGATGGGGAGGTGTTCAGAGGTTCAACCGCTTGTGGTTGTAAGGGCTTCATTGGACTGTTGGTTCTAAAGAAAGTTCTTTTCTTCATACAGTTGTCAGAACCAATAGTGGGTTGAGGATTTACAGCCCTTGTGGCATTGCGTTGCTGTGGTTGAGTAGGGAGTTCCCCTTGCATTGCTAGAGTGGGTGGTAATGGAGCTATTGGTGTGAGAGCTGCAGATGGATTTGAAGGATGATATATTTATGGGTTATCTCCCCTAGGAGAAGGAGTTCTATAATGCTCATGGGCTTGGTAGTGATGTTGTGGTGTAACATGACTAACAGAGTCACGTGGAGAGATTGGATGTTGCACGTAGTAGCCATATGGGTCAGGTTGCCAGTATGGGTATTGTTGCCTTGGTGGTGGCATCCCCCATGACTGTGGGTATTGCCACTATTGATGTTGCTCAACAAGTTGTGGTGGAGTTCCACTTGGATAATATGTTGAAGGTTGGTAGAACTACCTTGGGTTCTCTTGGGGATAAGGTAACCATCAGGGTGCTTGCCGTTTATTTAGTCGTGGGTTGAGTGCATACACCCCAGACTTTTGTATATGTGAGATCATTGGGCAACATCCCTTAGGATGGTCGTATTGGCATATCTCGCATCCACTATCATTTTCTGTTTCTAAATCCACAACCTCTTCTATGATGGCCATTTTGCCCTTACCCTTGTTACGTGCATTTTCCACTTCTCTCTTTTTCTTTTTGTAGCGGTCACTACCTCACTTCCTAGACTCCTCTAGAATTTTAAGAATAGTTTCAAACCTACCATCCAAGGAGTCCCACATTTGGTCTACCTTTGCCGATACTTCTGATGTTAACTTTTGGAGAGGCAAAGTTTTCCTATTCACCATCTCTTCAAGTGGTGACTCCTCTTCCTCCTCATAAAATCTCACTCCCCTTTTTTGGAGGGAAGGATCTTAGTTGTATTCTTTCACACTTTCTCTCTTTCGTAGCTCACCTTCTTCTTTGGCAACTTGCTCTAGCAGTCTATGAATTTGATGAGACCTAAGCTCCAATAACCTTCCTTGGGCATACGTCCCAAGGGTTCTTCTTGTTTCATGCCTAAGTCCATCCACAAGATGGCATAGTTGATCTCGCTGCGAATAACCATGGCCAAGGCAACGATGTAACAGTGCATAATAGCAGCCCATGGCAGCATCTAAGGGTTCATGATTCCCTTGCTTCCATCCTTGGATTTGCTTCCATAGGTTAGACACTCGGGAGTACGTTTGGTACTTATCATTGAACAGTTCTAACATTATACTCCACCTCCGAATGGATTCTAGTTCTAAGGACTGGTACCAGCTTTCAGCTTCTTTCACTAGTGTCCTTGGGAACAACTTCAGTTTTTGCCATTCGTTTTCTATGTTTTGCAAGGCACATGCATCGTGGAATGCTTGTAAATGATTTTGAGGATCAACATTGTATTCCCCTTCAAATCATGGGATGTTGTTCATGTCTAACCTCTTGATCCTACTATCCTTTTGGTGCCTTGTTGGAACTCCTACGGCCTTTGTTATATTTAGCATGCTTCTAGTTGTGAGTAGGGGTTCTTCGTGATTGTCTAGTTCATAATGTCTATGGTGTCTACATGGTTCCCTACTCTTCCTTCTTCTATGCCTTGATTCTTTAGAGTGCCCTCATCCTCATTCTTGATTGTCTCGTCAATGACTTCCACTTCATTTTTCCTTATCCTCACGATTGGTTTTCCTATGACTACGTCCAGACATTGAAGGAGAGGGTGAAGATGACGATGAAGATGAAGAAAAAGGAGAACTATCGCCATGACAGTGTTTTCTACCTTCTCTTCGGTGGTCTTAGCCTCGATCATGATCATGATCAAAATGTTCGTCCTTATCGTGTGTCCGTGTTCCTTCGTTGAACACTTTGTGTTCATGGGTATCAGAACTAGGGTTGTGAATAGTGGAGTGGAGGTTCTGATACACCACCTCCTGACCAATATCAAGAGGAGGAACATCATTTCGTAGGGAACCTATTGAAGCAAGTTCACCATCCTCAATTTCGCTCAAAACATGCGAAGCATCATGAAGCCATTTATCCTTCAAAGATGTATGATATCTCTCATGTTGCAAGTCCCTTTGATGCTGTGCTTCTGTGGGATGATAGTCTCTTGAGTCATGATTTCATGCAACGTATTCTACATATAAAAGCAGCATGCCTATTTGTGTGAGAGCACGAAGGAGCATGTTGGGATCTGATCGGTCTAGAGGCAACACTATGTTACCCTCCAAGTCTCTCCAACGCAGTTGTTCGTCTTGGTGGAGAATAAAGGTGAAATCGGGTACATACTCATTGGGAATGAGTATATACCACACGAAACTATTGAGGAACTGGCGAATCCTAGTTATGTGCATTATGTTGCCGACTGCCTCTTGCGTTAGTCCTAGGTAGTGAAGTGCTCTTATGCAAAGAAGAAGACATCTTGTCTTGTTTAGTGTGCAATGTACTATTGTCTCGTCTTTCTTTGATTAACCATAAGGGTTCGTTCTAATGTTCCAACAATATGAATGATTTCCTATGTTCTAGGTAGCACACAAACAACTAAGTCCCTGGCAACGGTGCTTATGACGAGTGGCAAGGTACCCCTACACTCAACCATACGAATACGAGTGTTTCACGCATGATCTGGTCAAACTCCAAGGACCAAGTGCTTATGCGCCTTAATGGAACACTTAGGGTTAATCAATCGTTGTCTTCCCAAACTTACTTGTATTGTCATGGTTGTATGGTTAAGTAAGCTTGAGGTATATGATTTTTATAGCTTTTGTATTTTTTATGTCTTCTGCTAATAAAGGAGAGGGAGAGAGAACTAAGTGGCTAACTTACATTAACTATTCATTAACTAAGTTCTAAATGTTCCTAACACCAGTATCCATTCCCACTTGCTGTACACATCCTGAACCAATGCAACACTGCTGGGATTACCAAACGTTAATCGTTATTAGGTTACCAAGCGCTACACGCATGCTCAAAGTGGTCATACTAAGTGTATTTTAACTAAGGGGGTTGAAGGTTAAGAGAGATATTAATTAACTAGGAAAGCGTTAAACAATCATTAATTACTAATTAGCTTAATCTGTATGCTGCAAAGTTTATCATAAAGTTCGTCTTTATTGCTGTACACAAAATTGTGCTCAGGTACAAATTGCTCAAATAAAGATCTGTTCACTCTATGACTCCTACTGCGGGCACACAGAAATAATTCTAACTCTAGAATGACAAAACTACAAGAGTCTAGCTAAGGGTCTAAATCTAATTTTCTTTGAACCAAGGGTGCCACTTCTTATTTATAAAAGATGAGGCATGACGCAATATCGCGTGGTGGATGTGATATCGCATATGCGATATTGCGTACGTGATATCGCGGTTCATCATACCTGAAAAGGATTGGAGGAAGTTGAAGGCATTTGACCTATAATTTTCTATTGATTTATGAAATGGATGTTTTGATTTATGGTTGATGATCTATTTGACAAACTAGAAAAAATAACAAAAAATTAAAAATGAAAAAAGAAGAAGCAATTGTTATATTTAGTTAGAAATGTAAAAAGAGTAATAAATTCAGAAGAAAATATGATATTTACTAACAATACTTTTAAATGATTTAAGCTTTTTAGATAGCCTTCTTGGGCATATCTTGATTGGTTGCAAGTAGAAGTTGTAGGATTTTGATATTTGACATGCCAAAATTGTCCATAATTGCAAAGGATTAGTAGTTCATATGGACAACATTGAAGTGAGTCTGGTATATATCTTATTCAAAACTACTAGTCTATATCTTATTTAGTTTATATTTAATCTAGTCTATATTTAGTTGTGTAAATCTAGCTTTGTCTATATCATTTTTTATGTATCCACCAATACTATGCAAGACCTTTGAATTGTTGAATAGTTAATTACAACCCAAGACTTGAAATAAAATCTTTATTCCTCCAAGCCACTTTGCAGTTGTATAGGAATTATCATATCCCATGAAATGTGAGGTATTAAAACTATAGAATTTAGCTAGCGACTCTGGGTTAGGTATTAATGGATTTTGTTTCAGATTGTTGTTCACTAAGAATGTCTGAAATCTTTCTATTTTTAGCATCATTATTTTGTAGCTTTGTAATGGCTTCATTAATCCAAAATTCTACATTAAAAATGTTAACAACATTTAATCTGAAAATGACATAAAAAATATAATATAAACTTTGTTACCTTTGTTATGGTTATTTGATGTTTTTCATTGTTTTGATTCTTTACAATTGATTGCATGGTTTCATTTGTTAGTTTTTCTAGTTCCAATTTTTGTCTTTTTTATTCTCAATATCTTCATTGCCTGTACTTATTCATTATTTTTTTATACTAAAATCAAAATCAAAATTTGAATATATTGAAAAAAAATTGAAATTATAATGAGATGGAAATATTCATTTTGCATAAAACATATATGGAATACCTTATCTTTTGCAAGTTGTGTCAACCAATGTGGTTGAAAGTTATTATGTATTTGTAAATTCAATTTGCTGATTTTGTTTTTTCATATTTGAATAAGATTTGTAAAGGAATTGTAGGAAATTTGATAATGAGAGAATTTCAAATTAGATGAGCATATAGCAAAAATTGCAAATAATAGAACACAATAAATCAAAAAACAAAATGGAAGATCATTAATACCTAAAATAGTAGGTTGTGATGAGTAGAGAGTAGAGAGCAAAGAGTAGGTAATAAGCAGAGAGCAAGGTCAAATCCTGTAAAAATCGCAACTTGAAACATTATTTAGAGAAAACTGCAAAGAGTTGGTGAAATGCAAAAAAATTGTTACATGTTAAATGCAAATAGTAGAACTTATTGTTTTAGGTATTGGCAATGATGAGCAAAGAGCAAGGATATGTCAAATACAAATAGTAGATCATAATGAATAAAAGAAAAAGCAAAAAATAATCTTGAATGCAAAATAATTATCACATGATCATTAATGTTTGAAATAGTAGGTTGTGATGAGTAGAGAGTAAGGTTAGATCCATGAGAGAATAGGCTGTGATTAGCAGAAAGCAAGGACACTAGAGTTAGTTGATAATTATTATAACACCAGTCAAGCGTGATAGATTCATGGTAGTTTTACATTGATAGCATCATCCTACATTGATTACATCATCTAGAATTTTAAAATCGCATAAAAAGAAGTCTACACACTTAACATACAATTCTAAAGGTAATCAAGATAAAAAAGTCTACAAGCTCGAACATAAAATTCTAAAGGTAATCAAGCTAAAAAGGTAATTGCTTTTATAACATATTCGGTATTATTGCGTCGACCACGGTGGGACTCGAACCCACAGTCTCCCGCTCCGGAGGCGAGCGCCTTATCCATTAGGCCACGCGGTCAAGATGCTTGGCAAATGGCATGGGTACCTCTGATTTGATAGTGATCTTTACCATCTCTAATCAAGTTGCTGCTGTTCTTGTTACTTTTATTCGTCGTCCAAGTAAGAAAAGCCGAGTGGCCGTTTGTTGGCTCTGTAATGCTACGGACGGAAACCTTAGTATAAAACCATAATCCAGAATCCTCTATTTTTAATAGGAGATTGCTTGCTTTTACCGTTTCAATTTGGTGCGATTTGTAATGGCGTGTTGGAATCCTAAATTCATTCGTTGCAGGTGAAGTCGTTGAGCAAACAGGCATACTCTCTTAGACTGCGTTTCTTTACCCACAATCAAATCAAATCAAATCCACCAGGGACGGAAAATTGTAATTTTTTAAATGATGTCTTCAAAAGTTATAACAACTATATTGGTACTGTCCAATATCCAGAGCGTTTACGGACACAGCCAAATTTCAGTTCCAAATGATTTAGTGAGAAGGGATGAGTAGAGACACATGAGCTGCTGCAAACTTTAGTGGAAGAGCGACTAGTGCAGAAATGATGGAATATATGTTCCTCATTGCATTTGGTATGTGGGGAGTGCTGCTTCGACCGTGGCTGTTCCCTCTCACTGCTGAGATGATTCATACTCTCTATCTCTGCTTCTGCGCTACCTATCGCAACTGAGCCTTCATCATCCTCGTTCATTACTGTTGTGTTTCCTGGTATTTAATCACTTTAATTTTAGAGTGCATCATCTCAGAAACATCTCAGAAATGGTAATTTGATTGTTTGTTTAAGTGAAGTTTGAAGATAGTGTGAGAGATAATCAGTATCAAACTTTGCTTTAAGTTTTCATCATCTTAGAATTGAACGTGGAAAATGAATTCAATTTTTACACTTGTAAATTATGTGCTGTGGTGAGAAGTTCTTAAGGATGATGAATTACATGCATTTATTTTTTATGCTATGACTGCCTGTTTAAAATAACCTTATAATGTTGCAACAAAATTTGTTTTTATTGTCGCCATTGGTACTTAGTCAATTTATAATAAAAACTGAAATTGAAATTTCTAAAACCTGCTCTATTTTCAAAAAAAATATAAAGTCTATCCCATAGATATTATAGGTCTTCAGGCCTTCAGATGTAATTCAGTAGATCTTACCAGTCTTTGGATACAATAAAATGCAATCCCATAGATCCTATGAGTCTTCGAATTTAATAAAACTTCAGCTTCACTTTCAGTTTCATTATTTGTATATTCCTGGAAACAGATAAGTATTAATATCATTGTGATTCTGATTCCTGTCATTGCACAGTAAACAATCAATGGAATCTGTTTAGTTTCATTGTAGATGAAAACATTTATGAGCAACATTTGACTGTAGATTTTAACCAGGAGAAACAATTATTGGCAACTTGTAACGGTTGAAACTGAGCTTTGAACTGGTAAAAATCCTCTGCGAGGAGAAAGGTATCATAGGATAGGGATGAGGTAACTTACATGTATAATGTATTAAAAACTTTCCACGGAAATCTGGTAGCGTTTTTATCTGTTGTTGTTACGCCCCTTTGAGATACGAGAAATTTTTCCCCTTTTACTCTCTTTTCTTTTCTTTTTTTCTTTAAAAAAAATTAAAAAATGAGACAGGGAATCGTTGATCACTGTACAAGGCTGAACTCGAAACTTGTTTTGGATAAATCAATTTTCTGCTACAGAAGGCGAGGTTAATCAATAATCAGAAATGCCCCTCAAATACCTTAGCGCATCTAAAAATGAAAATGAGTGTATCTGGACAATTTTGCCCGGCCGTAAAAATTTACAGAAGCTTGCTTAGGTTTTATGTCACCACTAATCAACTATGTACTTAGCCTTAACTTCATCTTTCGCCAATTGTTCACTTCCGATCATGTAGATTGTTCTGCCGTTGATGATGCGGGGTTCACAATTTGTCTGTTAAAAATAAACTTTTTCAATGGTTTGTAACATTATCCATAGCTATAACTGAAAAACATTTATTCATGGCGATTAAACCAATAAAGCCTTTTGTAGCAATTTATTTAGTTACACTACGCAAGCATAAAACAATAATTACCAATATCTTGATCTAGATCAGTCTCTCTATCTTGGGTGATCTGCTTACTTCGGTAGAATTGGTTTCTTCGGAATTTTCTTTTCTCAATGAAGGATTTTGTATTATTCCCGGTTTCTTCTTGTAATGCTGAAGTTATTGTTGCTTCAGAATGTAGTTGTATATGTTGATGTGCAGTAATCCGTAATACTTTTGGTTAGTAATATGGTTGCAAATAAGATGCATGATTTTGCTTTTTTTTTTTTAAAGAAGTCTAGGAGTTCAAAATTCTTAAGAGAAGGCATTTAAAAAGAACCAAATTTTGATTTAGTAAATGAACTTTCCTTCTCTCTGATGAAGATAGCCTTATCAAAAATGAAAAATAGAAAAATTGTTGGACAAGGTAACATTCCTCTAGAAGCTTAAAAAGCATTGGGAGATATAGGAGTTTCTAGGTTGATATAATTATTTAACAAAATTTTGAAGGATAGAGAAATGCTCAACACTTAAAGAAAACAAAGAAAAATCTTGTTGTTTCCATTTATAAAAATAAAGGAGACTACAAAATCCTTAAATGTTGCCATATTTAATAGCCTAAAATTTATATAGAATTTTCATTTTCTTTCTTTCTTTGGCACAATCACAAATGGGCTTACCCACTCATTTTTTGCTGCAGGATATATGAATCTAGCCTTAAGATGTTGTTCAACTTCATCCTTAATAACTTTCTTGAGCTTAGGATTCAATCTTGTTTATGGCTGCCTCCTGAGTTTGATAGAGGGATCTGTATAAATCTAATGTCAGCATATCCATGAATCTATCCATGTTAGCTGATGATATGACCATGCAAAGATTGTTAACCATATGTTTACTACTTTCAATAGCTTTTGTTTCTACTCTTGACATTGATTGTTACCAAGTTACCATTATTAAGAAAAGCATATTCTAATGCTACTAGTAAAGCCTTAAGTTTAAGGAGCTTTTGCTTGAAAACATTAGGGATTTCCAACTTCCCCCAATCTATATCCTCATTTTTATGGGAGAGTTGGTTATGGGTCTACTCTAGTCCATCCAAGTTATCTATGTAGGTGCTTGTGAGGATCTCCACTAGTTCCATGCATATTGTGGATTTCAAACTGTTATTTTTTATCAGCCACTAGGTATCTTCTTATTTGATGGCTACCATTTGATGTTTCAGTGCATTGATTACATGCTTGGATAGATGTGCTTTTCATGATCCATATTCTCTACATGCAATGACACCCTATATCATTATATATAATGCATAGAACTTGCTTCTTCTCAATCTTTCCAAACTTGTTTTCCTTGGATATTTCCAAGAAATGATCTCTAATCCTCATCTTAGCATCAATGGTACTAAGCTAAGCCCTTCCCATGATAATAGGGAAGTTCCCTTTACAATTATTCACATGAATCACTAAGAAATATATTGGGTATGACCAATTATAGATGGTGGTCATAGTATCCTCCACCAATTGTAATGGAACAATGATGGACTAATCCACAAGCTCTAACCTAATATTACATTTCTTTAATAAAGGCAAGTTCCAGGTCTTATACATATCATGAGAAATTAAGTTGATCTTGGAACCCAAATCTAGTAAAGCCTTGCATGAATCATTTCCTATGATATGCAAATAGATGAGGGAACTCTTAGGATCATATCATTTCCTAGGAAGGTGGCTAGCCTTGATCTAATCTATGACCACATGGGTTAACATGATAGTATGTACATTAGAGGACATTTAATTTAAAGGAGGCTCAAGGAAAATTCTAGAAGCAATTGATAAAGGGTTAGTAGCCATAGATGTATGGGAGGGATTTTATGGACCCTATGACTTGAAGAAAGCCCTTTTTTGAGGCTTATGCTCAGAGCCACTTGGATGATCATTTGGCTATAAGTTTATTACCCTTGTTGCATTACATTGTTGTGGCCATGGTGGAATTTCCCCTTACATCAATGGTGTAGGTGGCAAGGGAGTGATATTAGCAAGTGTAGGATTAGGTGATGGATACATAGGAGGATAAGCAGAGGGAGACTCAGTTCATGGAGTGGAGGTTCAATGATACTCAGGAGGGTAGTAGTGATGAGAAAAAGAAGTGTGACTTGCAAAGCCACAAAGAGATACAGGCTGTTGGACATAATATCTATATGGATCTAGCTATCAATAAGGATATTGCTACCTTGGTGGTGGCATCCTCCATGACTAAGAGTTTTTCCATTGCTAATACTACTCTTAAGGTTGAGGTGGTGCTCCACTTGGATAATATTGTGTTTGGTGAAATTGCTACTAATAATTTCCTTGTGAATAAGGTAGGCTTTTGGGTGGTTGTTTCCTTGCCAATTTCAGGTTCAACACATACATCCCAAATTCTTGCACATGTGACACTATAGGGCAACATCCTTTGAAATGTACATATCAACAAATGGCACATTTGTCATCTTTTGTTTCTAAATCTACAATCTTGTCAAACAATACAGCCTTACCTTTTTACTAATAATGATCCCTACCCATATCCTTTTGTCTCCTTCTATCTCTACTACTTCCCTACTCCATCTTCTCCTCCACTATCTTGAGAGTAATTTTGAACTTCTCATCTAAGGAGTCCCACATTTTATCCATTTTTTCTAATATTTTAGTGACAAATTTCTAGATTAGTAAGGTTTTCCTTTGCACCACTTCATCTAGTGGTGCTTCCTCCTCTGAAGCATAGAAACACACCTCCCATTTACGAATGAAGGGATCCTTGTTATACTCCTCTACACTTTCTATCTTTTTAAGCCCTCCTTCTTTCTTACCCATCTGATCAATCAACCTTTGAATCTGATAGGCTCTCATCCTTGAAAGTCTTCCTTGGTCATAGACCCTAAGAGTTTCTTTTATCTTATTTTGGATTCCATTTATAATGTGGTGAAGTTGCTTCCTTTGATAAAATCCATAGCCCAAGCATTGGGTAAGAGGGAGTAGTATCTATCCAAGGCTAAATCTAAGGATTCATGATTTCCTTGCTTCCACCCTTGGATTTATTTCCTCAAGTTGGACACTCAAGAATATGTTTGATACTTGTCATTAAATAGCTCCAACATTGTACTCCACCTGCAAATGGACTCTAGTTCTAAAGATCGGTACTAACTTTCTGCTTCCTTGATGAAAGTCCTTAGAAATAGTTTTAACTTATACCACTTATTCTCAATGTTTTATAAGGCACAAGCATCATGAAAAGCTTACAGATGATGCTATGAATCAGAATTATATCCTCCTTCAATTTTGAAGATACTATTCATATCCAATCTTTTGATCTTACTATTCTTTTAATGCCTAGTGGGGATTCAAACTACTTCTAAAACATTCAACATGTTTTTGATGGCCAACAATGGTTCATCATAGTCATTGCATCCATGGTGGTCCTTATCATGGTCATGCCTCCTATGATGAAACTTGTTGTGCCTCCTCTCTTGGTGATGCTCCTCTTCCTCTTGTGGTTCTCGATGCTCTTGGTTCCTATCATCTCGATGAGATTTCTTGTCATCTCCATATTAATCCTAATTACATGGCTTCTCCTGTTAGAGTTTAATGATGATGAGGATAGTAAATGTGGAAAACTAGGAGAATGGTACTAACTAGTCATTTTCCTATGGTCCTTTACTTGGTCCTTCTCCTTGTTGTTGTCCTTCTCCTTGTCTTTGGGTGAACGACCAGGAGATTTATCCTTTGATGTTCTTTGAACATTGCACTCCATCCTCCCCTTATTAAAGTTCTCCAAGGTTGACTGCAACCATTGATGAAGGATGTTATCCTTGACAAAATGAGGAGAATCCATATATTGAGACAACCTTAAGAAGAAATCAAGATCCTCTTTCTGTGATTGCAAAAATAATGAAGTTGGGATCCTTTTGCCCTTAGAGGCTTCATGACATGCTTTGATGTGCCAATTCTTTTTGATTTATGCTTTGGAGGGCTAATAGTCCATAAAGGTATGATCAATTACCTTATACTTTAGGCTTGTTGATTTAATTCCCAGCTTTATGAGTTTGACCATAAGCATGACAAGAATTGACCAATCAAGGGGCTAATAGGATGTTACCTTCTGATGAGTGGCAAGGTACCCCTACACTCAACCATACGAATACGAGCATAACATGCACGATCCGGTCGAACTCCGCAGACTAAGTGCCTACACGCCTCATGGAACACTTAAGGTTAATTATTCGTTGTCTTCCTAGACTTACTTGTAGTTGTCACGGTGTATGGTTAAGTAAGTTCGAGGTATATGATTTTTATATCTTTTTCGGTTTTATCTACTATGCTATCGAGGTGAAGGGTTGAAGAGATTAACTAACTAACTAACTAAGTCTAAATTAACCTAGCGTCAGCATCCGTTCCCACTTACCATACACACCCTAAACCAATGCAACCGTGGTTACCAAACGCTAGTCATTGCTGGGATCACCACGCATAACGCACGTGCTCAAAGCCGTCGTACTGAAGCACTTAACTAGGAGAGAAGGGTTGAGAAAGATTTAATTACTAATAAAGCATGTAAATAATGAATAATAAATAACAATGAATAAAATCCTAATTAGCCTATTCCATGCACTGCAAGGTTTATCCAAGAAGCTCGTCTTTATTGCCGTACACAAACTTGTGTTCAGGTACAATGTTTGCTCGAATAAAGATCTGTTCACTTTAGGACTCCTACTACGGGCACATGGAAAATATTCTATCTCTGGAGTGATCAATTTGCCAGAGTTTCCCTACTATCTAGCCTAGGATGAGGAAACAAGGGAGAGCCGCCTCTTATTTATAGATATGACGGCCCATGCGATATCACGTCCCATCACCCTCCATATCCCTCTAGCATAATTGTTCATCCTAATGGAGAATGAAGGTGAAATCTAAATAATAGGGATTTGGATGTGCATAAACTACTCGTAGCTATTGAGGCTTCTCACTGGTAGTCCTTCAAGTCCTATCCTATTGTTGATTTGATTCATCAACACGAAGTGGTGATTCATTCCTATAATAAGAAGCCATCTTAGTAATGTGTATTAAGTGTGCCTTAATATAATTTTTTTTATTAATATTTTGTACAAAAAATCACTCATTATATTTTCCTTACGATAATTTTATATGGATTTACTAGTTAACAATATTTAGCATACTTAGCTAAACTAAGTCCCTAGCAGTGGCCCCAATGATGAGCAATGGGTAGTTTCTACACCCAACTATACAAATCACAACCATTCACAAGCAATCCAATTGAATTTCATGGACTCAATTACCTAAGTTACCAATATTCCTAAATAGTGAATTGTATACTTGTAAGTCATTGTCTTCTCAATCCACACTTGTATTTAACTATGCATATGGTTAAGTCTGGTTGAGGCATAAGATTTTTATTTTTATATTTATTTTATTATATTTTTCTCCTAATTACTTAATGACGAAATCAAGATTTAATGATTAAACTAATTAACTAATTAACTACTTCATTGATTAACTATCTGATGAGTGATGAGGTACCCCTACGCTCAACCATATGAATATGAGCGTTTCACACATGATCCGGTCAAATTCCAAGGACTAAGTGCTTATGCGCCCTTGTGGAACAAGGATGGGTTGGTTGATCATTGTCTTCTCAAGCTTACTTGTATGTCACAATTGTATGGTTAAGTAAACTCGAGGCATATGATTTTTATAGCTTTTATGTTTTTATGTCCTATGCTAGTAGGGAAGGAGAGAGGTAACTAAGTAACTAATTTAACTTAACTACTCATTAACTAAGTTCTAACTAATCCTAACACCAGCATCCATTCCCACTAGCCGTACACATCCTAAACCAATGCAACATTGCTAAGATTACCAAACGCTAATCGTTACTAGGTTACCAAGCATTACACGCATGCTCGAAGTGGTCATGCTTATGTAATTTAGTGATTTGCTTAATTGATCAAAATGAATTTTTGTGCTAATAACAGAAATGTAAAGTGCATAAAATAAAATAAATGCATAAGAAAATAAAACAAAAGAAATGCGTAAGAAAACAAATCTCAAGTGCTGCAAGGATGAATCAAAGAGCTCGTCTTTATTGCTGTACATAAGGTATGCTCAGGTACACAATGCTTGAATAACGATTCATCCACACTTAGACCTCCTACTACAGGCACTTGGAAAATACTCTAACTTTCAAATAGACTACAAGAGTTTCACTACTTGACTGCTAAAAGACTTCTCCCCAATTGTGTGACTAGGCACTATATTTATAGACTTGGGAGCAACTACTCTAATAATTAGAGTAACTGCTCTAATTATTAGAATAACTACTA
>MNCI01015561.1:912334-975835 GCA_015680685.1 Gnetum montanum
TCCATCCTGAGTGCCTCCTCCAAGCCCAGTCCATTGTTTGTATGATCGCCATCTGCACAAACAACATAGTCACAAATGAGCAAGGATAAATAAACCACAATGCAATTGATACCTTGCCTCGATATGAAGCGCATTGGCTAAGTTGTGGTTATGGTAGAAACTGGTTCGAAGATTTATCACAGGTGACTACCCAAGGTGTAGGGGTTAGGCGAATAGTAAAATGAAGAAAATTAAAAAATTTATGCTAGGGCCCCCATGACTAAGAGTGAACCTCCGGTAGCTATAAGATGGAAAAATATTAGGAACAAGAAATATGGGAAAAATAATGGCAGCAACGCCAATAAAATGGATGCCATGGATGGGGATGAAACAAGAAATGATTGATTGCAGGAAATGTTTAAGGAAAAGAACTTAACAATTGCACCAAAAAGGAATGCCAGTGGGTCCTCCCCAAAGCAGGCTCATGCCTTTTATGCCTTGATAAGCCTACAAACCAAAGAGTCCGTAGGCTCTAGGAATGTCATTTGGAAGAAAGAGTTAAAAACTTACCCATAAGAATTTATCAAAGAAAAATGATGCATCAACCTAGAAACAGACTAATGATAGAACCAGCAATGAGGTGGGAAAATGGGAAGAAATATGGAAAGGAGAGGATGGAATGGAATCCCAAGAACAAGGTTGTGTAAAGTCCCTTGTGTACTTTATGGTTAATGTGACTGAGTAGAACTCATCCCAAATCCAAAATCAAATAAACCACATCTAGTGACCTCACATCAACACACTTGACCAATCCATTCACTTGAAGCAACAAGAATGCTTCCACAAAGAGTCACCATCATTCCGAGGAGAGTGAGATGGAGAAGCAGGAAGCGAGAAAGGGCCTTAGTTAGAGGGAGCCTTCAAGCATGCGTAACATGTCTTCCCAATTCCATAACCAGTGCTTGTAGCCCATATTGGTTTATTATGTCTAAGGGGTATGATTTGAACTCTCACTTCTTCTTCTTCTTCTTTTTTGCATGAGAACCACATCATGCAAAGACTTATTTTTATTCACTCAGCTTCCTGATTTTTGAATAATGTTAGAATGACAAAAAACCCAAGAAAAAGCATCCAAGAACCCAAGAGAATGACCAGCACAAATGTATCGAATCCCCTTGATGTCACACCCTTCTCATCCTTTGAGTCTTTCCTTGGTTTGAAAAATACCCAGCCACCAATTCATTAACAAGTTTACTTAGAAGAAGGGGACTGTACAATTCCAAGCCAAAGGAGATCATAGAGTTGTATGGATGAGTGGACGGTGTGGACTCATTGCTTATTTTACCAAAAGAACCATACCTTAATATCAGCATCATAATTCAAAAGTCAAAACCAAACATTAGCAATCAATATGATATAATTCAATCCACGATCATGAGCACTTCTTGGATGATGAATAAAAGTAAATCAAGTAAACAAAGAAACAGTAAAAACATGAACAATGGTGTAAAAAAAAAATAAAAAAAGTTGAAAGAATGTGTAAAACAAAAAATGTGTAAAATAAAAATTCAAAAAGAACTAATGGCCTAGAATGGTTAGCATAGGTAGCCATCTCCCGCATGATTGAGTTGGAAGGAGGAGATCCAAAATAGTGAGCAAGGTTGTCCATCAAGAGAGGTAGCATGTGTAGTAGCTGTGCTAAGCTCCTGGAAAGGTTTGGTTTATTGCATGTTGGCCAAAAATTTCTTATCTAGGCTCTTGGGTTTGTATATTGTCATGGCCCTTGAAGGAAAAGTTGCATAAATAATATAAGGTCCTTCCCACAGTGTTTAAAATTTAGTACATTGTGGCACATGTGTGGGATTCCAGTAGAGAACTTTATCTCCTGGCTGATATTTAACTTTCCTAATTCTTAGGTCATGACGTTGTTTATTGAAGGCCTTGTGCAACCCATTAGATGATAGGGTAGCTAATCAATTTTCATCTAGCAAGTTAAGGGTTACTAACTATTGTTTCTGTGCTAGATCAAGGTCAAGGTTGAGGTCACATGGCATGGATAGTGTACAGAGCTCATTTTGAATGGGAAGTGTTGGTAATTTACTGTACACTAACTCATAGGGAGAGTAGCCTATAGGGAGTTTCCATGTGGAGTGGTATGCCCAAAGAGCATCATTCAGTTTAGTGCTCTAGTCTCACTTAAACATGCTAATGGTTCTTATCAATATCTTCGTAATCTCCCTATTGGTGACTTCTGCTTGACCGTTTGCTTGGGGGTGGTATGGTGTAGTTAATTTATGCTCAACCCTTTAGCATTGCATTAATTTCCAAAAAGTTGCACTTGTGAAGTGTGTACCATTATCTGAAATAAGTGCACGTGGCACACCAAACATGTTTATGATTCGTTGTTGAACAAATCGTGTAGCTGAGCTGATGTACAATCTTTAACAGCAGCTACTTCAGCCCATTTTGTTAGGTAATCAATGACAACAATAATATAAGCTTTTCCATTGGACATTGGTGTAATCAGCCTCATAAAATCAATTCCCCAAATGTTGAAGGGTTCTAATGGTTGAATCCATTGTTGTGGACCCTCCATTTTAGCAGTCATTCCCCCATCACATTGATAGTGCGATGGGCATCCCAAAATAATGTAGGCCAATAATATTCTACAAGCAGGATCTTGATGGTCGTTCGTCTCCTAGCATAATGAGTGTCTTGGAGAACTCGTAGTTGATTTATATCAAGAACACACCATCGAACCAAGCCATCCGGACACACTTTGTAAGGTTGCCCCTTGATCTCCATAAAGTACTTGGCTCAGTGAAGAAACTATTATTTCTTCTTAAGGTTTAACTCTTGTGGTGTTTGTTGGGTGAGGAGATAGGTAAGAATGCTACTGTACTAGTTTGTCTTCGTGGGTGATTGATTATTCACTACACCAGCAAAGAGGAATTCATCAGGGAAATGATCAGAAATTAGATACTCATCCTATTTCTTGTCCCATCACAACCGAGATAAATGATCAACAACTACATTCTTAGTGCCCTTGTGATCGATCATCATTAAATTAAACTCTTGTAAGATTACAAGCCATTGTATGATACAAGGGCTTACCATTGGCTTATTCATGAGGAACTAGATTGCACTATGATCTGTATGTATATATACTTTATATCCCAATACATAGTGTCTAAAATTTTCTAGTGCAAACACTACAACCATTAATTCTTTTTCTATGGTACTGTAGTTAAGTTGTGCACCAACGATACTTCTACTTGCACAGTGGATGTAATAAGGATGTTTCTGGTCATCTAACTGTGTAAGTACGGCTCCTAAAGCATAGTTGGACTCGTTAGTCATGATATGGAATGGTTTGGACTAGTCAAGAGCTTGTAGAATGGGTGTTTCTGCTAGCTTCTGTTTCAAAGTTTGGAAAGTTAATTCGCATTCCCTTGTCCACTCGAAAGGTACATCCTTTTTCATTAATTTTACCAATGGTTTGGCAACCTTTGAAAAGTTCCCAATAAATCTCCTATAGTAGCCAATATGTCCAAGAAATGATCGAATATCTTTAACAATTTCTAGTTGATAGGTAATTCCTTGGATAATTTTGATTTTCTGGAAGTCTACCTCTATCCTTGTGTGTGAGATTTTGTGCCCTAGTACTATGTCTTCTTGGACCATCAAATGGCTTTTCTGCCAGTTGAGCCTTAAATTGGTTTCTACACATCTTTTTAACACTTGCTCTAATTGGTCCAAGGCTTGATCAAAGTTTGCTCCATAAGTGGAGAAGTCATCCATAAAGACCTCCATACTGTTTCCTATCTACTAATGGAATATGCTTAGAACTAGCTATTGAAATGTTGCAGGGGCATTGCACAAGCCAAATGACATCTGTTTGTATGCAAACATTCCCCAAGGACTAGTGAACGTAGTCTTGGCTTGGTCTTCTGGGGCAATTTGTATTTGGTTATATCTGCTATATCCATCTAGAAAACTATAATAGTGATGCCCTATGATGGTGTCTAAGACTTAGTCAACAAATGGCAATGGAAAGTGATCTTTGAATGTTGCCATATTTAGTAGCTTGAAATCTATGCACACCCTCCATTTGCCTTTCTTTTTAGGCACAATAACTAAGGGGCTAACCCATTCGCTATCAGCAATGGGGTATATGAACCCAGCCTTGAGAAGCTATTTGATTTTTTCCTTGACTACTTGCTTCAGCTTTGGGTTTAAACATCTCTACGGTTATCTTCGAGGCTTCATGAAGGGATCAGTGTAAATTCTATGTTGGTATATCCTAGGATCTATTCCAGTTAATTCAAGATATGACCAAGCAAAGGCTTTTGACCATTTATTTATCACTTCCAACAATTTCTCTTTTTGTTGTGAAGCAAGCTTAGCATTAATGATTATCGGCTTTTTGTTTTTAAGAAACATGTATTCCATACCGATGGGCAATGGTTTTAGCTCGAGGGGCTCCTGCTTAAATTTCTCAGGGATTTCCAACTTCCCCTAGTTGATATTTTCGAGGTTAAGGTTTGGAAGTTGGTAGTGGACTTGCTCTAATGTGTCTATGCTATTGGTTTAAGAGCAAGTCAAACCCTCAATTGGTTCCATGCATATGATTGAACTGCTTTCTTGATCAACTATCAACCACTAGGTGCCTTCTTGTCATGTGGCTGCTGCATACAGGCATCTGTGTATGTTAATCACTTGTGCACACTAATTGCATGCAGGAAATGCTAAACTTTGCACAAACCATGACCTCTGCATGCAATTACACCCTATGTCACTGTATGCGATGCATGGAACTTTCTTCTTCTCGATCTTTATGAATGTGTTTTCCTTTGATATTTCTAGGGAAAAATCGCAAATTCCTAAGCACGCGTCAACTATGCTTAGCCATGCTCTTTCCATTATGATTGGGAAGTCCCCCTTACTGTTGTTCACCTGAATCACTAGGAAATTAGCTGGGTATGACCACGCACAAATAGTGGTAACAATGTTCTCCACTAGTCCCAATGGGACAGTGATGGACTGGTCGACCAACTCTAGGCGAATGTTGCTCTTTTTCAATGGAGGTAGGTTCCAGGCCTTGTACATTTCTTGAGAAATCAAGTTGATGCCAGAACCTGAATCCAAAAGAGCCTTGCATGGTTCATTTCCAGTGATTTGTAAATATATCAAAGGACTCCTAGGATCAGAGAATTTCTTGGGAAGATGGCCAGCTTTGATCCAACCAGTGACAGCATGTGTTAGCATGACCTTATGTGTTGAGTGCAATGGTTGAGTTGAAGGAGATCTGAAGTTTTGATTGATACTGAGGCATCTAAGGAATCAACCACTTGTGATTGCAAGGGCTTAGTTGGACTATTGGTTCTAAAGAAAGGTCTTTTCTTCATGTGGTTGTTGGAACCAACAATAGGTTGAGAGTTAATAGCCCTTGTGGCATTACATTGCTGTGGCTGGGTAGCAATTTCTCCCTGCATAGTTGGATCAGGTAGTAATAAAGCTATTGTTGGAAAAGATGCGGTCGGATGAGAAGGATGGTATACTTGTGGAACATTATCCCTAGGAGAGGGAGTCCTATAATACTCATGAGCTTGGTAGTGAGGTAGAGGAGTAACGTGACCAATAGAGTCACGTGGAGAGACTGGCTGCTGCATGTAATATCCATATGAGTTAGGTTGTTGGTAAGGATACTATTGCCTTAGTGGTGGCATTCCCCATAATTGTGGGTATTGCCACTGTTGATACTACTCGATTGGTTGTGGTGGATTCCACTAGGATAATACATTAAGGGTTGGTGGAACTGCTGTGGGTTACCTTGAGGATAAGATAACATTTGGGGTGCTTGCCATTTATTCACTCGTGGGTTGAGTGCATACACCCCAGACTCCTATAGATGTGAAATTATAGGGCAACATCCCTTAGGATGGTCATATTGACATATCTCGCACCCACTATCATTGTCTATTTCTGATTCCACAACCTCTTCAATTATGGCAACTTTGCCCTTACCCTTGTTACGTGCATGTTCAACTTCTCTCTTTTTTCTTTTTTTGCAATCACTACCTTGCTCTCTAGACTCCTCTACTATTTTAAAAATAGATTGAAATCTATTGTCTAGGGAATCCCATATTTGGTCTACCTTTGCCGATACTTCTGATGTCAACTTTTGGATAGGCAAATTTTTCCTATTCACCATCTCTTCGAGTGGTAACTCTTCTTCATCTTCACAAAATCTTACTTCCCTCTTTCGAAGGGAAGGATCTTGATTATACTCTTTCGCACTTTCTCTCTTCTGTAGCTCACCTTCTTCCTTAGCAACTTGCTCCAATAGTCTTTGAATTTGATGGGACCTAAGCTTGGATAGTCTTCCTTGGGCATAAGTCCCAAGGATTCTTCTCATTTCATGCATAAGCCCATCCACGAGATGGCGCAATTGATCCCTTTAGGAATAACCATGGCCAGGATAATGATGTAACAATGCATAGTATCGGCCCATGGTAGCATCCAAGCGTTCATGCCCTCCTTGTTTCCAGCCCTGGATTTGCTTTCCCAAGTTAGACACTTGGGAGTACGTTTGGTACTTGTCATTAAATAGTTCTAACATAGTACTCCACCTATGAATGGATTCCAGTTCTAAGGACTGGTACCAACTTTTCGCTTCTTTAACTAGTGTCTGTGGAAACAACTTAATTTTTTGCCATTCATTTTCTATGTTTTGTAAGGCACATGCATCATGGAATGCCTGTAAGTGATTCTGAAGATCAACGTTATATCCTCCTTCAAATCATGGGATATTGTTCATATCTAATCTCTTGATCCTACTATCTTTCTAGTGCCTTGTTGGAATTCTAACAGCCTTAGTTATGTCTAACATACTTTGAGTAGTGAGTAGGGGTTCATCATGATCGTCTCATCCATGGCATCTATGATGCCTACGTTGTTCCCTACTCTTCCTTCTTCTATGTTGTGATTCTCTAGAGTGCCCTTGTCCCCTTTCCTAGCTATTTCACCTATGACTTCCACTTTCCCTACCTCCATCCCTATGATCTTTTTCTTTATGACTACATCTAGATACTGAAGGAGAGGATGAAGGAGATGATGAAGGTGAAGAAGAAGGAGAACCATCACCATGATAGTGTCTGCTACCTTCTCTTCAGCAGTCACAGCCTCAATCGCAATTACAATTAGAATGTCTACCTTTATCATGTGTCTGTGTCCCTTTTGCGGACCCTTTGTGTTTGTGGGTATTAGAACCTGGGTTATGAATAGTGGAATGAAGGTTTTGATACACAACCCCTTGGCCAAAGTCAAGGGGAGAAGCATCATTGTGTGGGCGACTGCCTGAGGTAGGTTCACACCCTCATTTTTGCTTAAGACATGTGGGACATCCTAGGACCACTTACCCTTCAAAGACTTATGATGTCTTTCCTGTTGCAAGTCCCTTTGACATTGTGCCTCCGTGAGATGGTATTCTCTTGAGTCATAGTCTTGCACAATGTATTCTGCGTGTAAGTGCAGCATGCCAATTCGTGTGAGAGCACGAAGAAGCATGCTTGGGACTGAACAATCAAGTGGTAACACTATGTTACCTTCTAAGTCTCACCAATGCAGTTGTTCATCTTGATGGAGGATAAAGGTGAAGTCTGGTATATACTCATTGAGATGAATATATACCACTCAAACTTGTTGAGGAACTGGCGAATCAACATCATGTGTATTACGTCACCGATTGTTTCCTGTTTCAAACCTAGGCGATGAGGCGCTTTCGTACGAAGAAGGAGACATACTTGTCTGTTCAGTATGCAATGTATTCTTGTTTATTATTTTCTCAACAAACCCTAAGGGTTCGTTCCAACAATGTGAATGATTTCCTATGTTCTAGTTAGCACACAAACAACTAAGTCCTCAGCAATGGCACCAATGATGAGCAACGAGGTACCCCTATGCTCAACCATATGAATACGAGTGTTTCACACATGATCCAGTCGAATTCCAAGGACTAAGTGCTTATGTGCCCTTGTGGAACAAAGATGGGTTGGTTGATTGTTCTCTTCCCAAGCTTACCTATATGTCACGATTGTATGGTTAAGTAAGCTTGAGGCATATGATTTTTATAGCTTTTATGTTTTTATGTCCTATGCTAGTAGGGAAGGAGAGAGGTAACTAAGTGACTAATTTAACTTAACTACTCATTAACTAAGTTCTAACTAATCCTAGTACCAGCATCCGTTCCCACTTGTCGTACACATCCTGAACTAGTGCAACACTACTAGGATTACCAAACGCTAATCGTTACTTGGTTACCAGGCATTACATGCATGCTCGAAGTGGTTGTGCTTGTGTAATTTAACGATATCCTTAATTGATTAAAATGAATTGCTGTGCTAATAATAGAAATGTAAAGTGCATAAAATAAAATAAAATAAAATAAATGCATAAGAAAATAAAATAAAATAAATGCGTAAGAAAACAAATCTCAAGTGCTGCAAGGATGAATCAAAGAGCTTATCTTTATTACAATACATAAGGTGTGCTCAGGTACACAATGCTCGAATAAAGATCCATCCACACTTAGACTTCCTACTGTGGGCACTTGGAAAATGCTCTAACTTTCAAACAAACTACAAGAGTTTTGCTACTTAACTACTAAAAGACTTTTTCCAAATTGTGCACCTAGGCACTGTATTTATAGACTTAGGAGTAACTACTCTAATAATTAGAGTAATCACTCTAATAATTAGAATAACTGCTAAAGTAACCACTAGAGGAACCACTCTAATAATTAGAATAACTACTAGAGTAACCGCTAGAGTAACCACTCTAATAATTAGAATAACTGCTAGAGTGATGAGTGGTGAGGTACCCCTACACTCAACCATATGAATACGAGTGTTACACGCGTGATCTGGTTGAAATCCATAGACTAAGTGCCTACACACCTTATGGAACACCTAAGGTTAATCATTCGTTGTCTTCCCAAACTTACTTGTATTTGTCATGGTTGTATGGTGAAGTAAGCCTGAGGTATATGATTTTTATATCTTTTATGTTTTTATCGCCTATGCTAAGAGAGGAAAGGGTGAAGAGACTAATAACTAACTTTAACTAACTAAGCTTTAATTAACCTAGCATCAGTATCCGTTCCCACTTGCCGTTTCACACCCTGAACCAATGCAACGCTGCTGGGATTACCAAACGCTATTTGTTACTGGGATTACCAAGCGTAACACACGTGCTCGAAGCGGTCATATTGAATGCACTTAACTATGAGAGTTGAGGGTTGAGAGAGATTAAGTCCTAAGAAAGCATTTAACATTCAACAGTAATTAAATCCTCATTAGCTTAGTCCATGCACGGCAAGATTTATCCAAAAGTTCATCTTTATTTCCATACACAAACATGTGCTCACGTATAATATTTGCTCGAATAAAGATCCATTCACTTTGGGACTCCTACTACGGGCACATGGAAATTATTCTATCTCTGGAATGCTAAAACTGCAAGAGTTTGGCTATGGTCTAGATCTAGATCACGAAATAAGGGAGAGCCGCCTCTTATTTATAGAATTGGCGGCGCACTGCGATATCACATACGATACATCATGTACATGATATCGTAGCCCATGTGATATCGCATCCCATCATAGAGTAACCGCTCTCATCGCTATCCTAATGTGGAGTATCTGTTCCCATTTATTGTATGCATCTTTAACTAATATTAATGTTGTTGGGTTACCAAGTGTGTACTACTAGGTGCACCAAGTATTTGCTATTGGGATTACCAAGTGTCAATAAATTATGCTCGAAATGGCCATACTCACGTAATTTAAGAATGATAACATTAATTACTTAAGAACATATATGTAAATTATATGTAAAGTAAAGTGTTAGTAAAAGTAAAATGCTATAAGTGCTACAATGGATGTAGGGAATATTGATTTTATTGGCATTCATGTCAATGTGTCCAAGTACATATGCACTTGAATAAAATTTTGTACAATCTCACAAATCCACATTGTAGGCACTTAGAGGGAAAATATTCTAACTCTCAAAGGAAGAAACTACAAGAATTCAACTAAGACTAAGATCGAAAGGTGCCATAAATATGAGGACTGTGTGCATTTATATAGGCAATGACTGCATCAACATTGATGTACATGCATCAACGCATCCTAATATGTGTTTATGGGGATACGTCAACAAGGCTACATCAATGTAGCTTGCATTATTGATTGTTCATTAGTATCAAAACTAGAATAATTTGACTATAAGTACATTCCAAAAGATATAGTCAACATGTTACATTTGAATAATTATTAATGAATATAGTAGTGCCTTAAGTATGAATCAAACTAGCGACCTCTTGCCTAACAAGACAATGAGTTCATTACTTGAGCTATAGTTCATAAATGCATATTTTTACTAGATTATGATGAATCATGATTCATCGGGTTGCAATATCAGGTACGTGATATCAGGTATGCGATATCGCATCCAGCAACGATATCGGATATGCGATATCATGGTTCCTGTGTGAGCCTATAAATACACATGAAGGAACACGGGAAAGGAGTCTTTTGGTCAATTTTTAGAGAGTTAGCTTAGTGTAGGATCTTTTTGTCATTTTTCTCTCAACCCTCTCTCTCAGTGCACGCCTGCAGTGTGATGATTGTAATTGTACAGCATCCTTTATTCAAGTGTGACGTACTTGGACACGCACATGACTAGAAATAAAGATCAAGATTACTTCATCATTGCAACATTCACTTAGTTTAATTATTTAATTGTTATTGTTATTTATTCCTTTTGTAGTTAACATCTCTTTACCCTAAACTCCTTAAACGTGGAATGAGCATGACTTAATCACGAGCATTTAAGTGTGACTACTTAGTATCCCAATAGTATACCTAGGCCATGCGCTTGGTAATCCCAGTGGTAGTCGTGCACGAGGCCCAAGATGTGTACGAATGATTAAGAAATAGATGCTCATTGCACTTAGGCTAGTCTAGACTCTCTTCCCCTATCTCCTCTTAGCTTAGTTTCCTCTCTCCCTTTTCCTCTTAGCTTACTTAAAGTTATTTCCCATTACCTTCAGGAGTAGCATTAATTAGGAACATATCATACACCTCACTTTGGACTAAACCATACGTGACAAAGCAATTATTAGTTTAGGTGGGAAGATAGTGAACTGTGATTAATGAGTAACTATCTAGATATGACAACTAGCCCGTCTATGGAGTTCAATCGGATTGTGCGTGAAACGTTCGTATTTGTATGGATGAGTGTAGGGGTACCTCACCACTCATCATTGGCGCCATTGCCAAGGATGGTGCTAGTTATTTAGATTAGTTACATCATATAAGATCATTATAACAAGGTATTAATGATATATATTTTAGACAAGAAATTAATTTCAATTAAGTCACACACAAATTCACACACAATGTTTCTCTCACAACACTACGATAACGCAACAACTAGTAAGGCAATTCATTGGATAACCAATGAACTATATGATGATAAAGATGAAGTTTGGAGCACTCGATCTAATGTAGGGGTTTCCTATAAACATAAATGAAGACAACATTGTCCCAACTCATGAATGCATAACATACTGAGTGATGATGAACCCCTACTGGCCACTATGAGCCTAATGTAAATACAAGAGGTTGTTCGAATATCCTACAAGCATCATAAGAAAAGCCATCTACCTAGGCTTGACTTAAACAACTTCCCTAAGTTTTCAGGAGGCTACAATTTAGATTAACAACAATATTTACAAGCCTTCTACGATGCCTATGTATGGAACAACATCGATAATGGATGGCAAAAACTTAAGCTCTTTCCCCTGACACTCATTGGCCAAGCAAAAGTATGGTCTAGGTTGTTAAAACCAAATTCAATTCGATGTTGGCCAACAATGGTAGAACTCTTCAATGAAAGATATCAAACCTACAAAAGAGTGTCAGCCTTGAGGAGACAAATCCAAGAGTGGAAACAAGTGCAACATGAACCCTTGGACATGGCCTTAGAAAGATATTACGCACTGTTAAACAACTGCCTAGGCCATGGGTTCTCTGAGGAAAGGCTAATGTACCATATCATAGATGGGCTCTGTAATGAAACAAGGGAAACCCTAGGGATGTATGCCTGAGGTCAACTATATGAGCTACAAACCCATCAATTCCAAGAGGTTATCAAACAAGTAGCAAAAGAAGAAGGAGAAATGGCTAAATGGGAGAATGCTAGAAAATCTCAATAGGACCAAAATCTCAACTTAACAAAGGTCCATAAGCAAGAAAAGGAGAAATCAACTCCCTTCAAGAAGGTGGAATCATCTTTGCTAGTACTACAATCATTGGATGAAATTGAGGCAAAGATCAATAAGATGATGGAATGGATGTATAAAAAATGCAGAGAATATGCCAACATTATTGGAGGTAGAGTCATGACGAACCAAGAAGTAGGAAAAAATACCCTTAGACAATCAAAAAGAAGGGTAGAAGAGAATAAGAGCTCAACTACCAATCATACATATCAATGCAACATTTGCCTGTATGATCACCCCAAGGGCCAATGTCCAATCTTGTCACATTTACAAGAGCACTGGGAAAGAGTGTTACATCCAGAGTTCGTACAGAGATATTGTGTTTGATCACAGTGGCAACAATCTCAATCATGGGGGAGGCCACCCTCAAACTGGGTGTACCCTTCATACCATTCGAACCTAAGTGCTTATCAAGTTCAACATCTTGTTTCTCCAACTGGGTCAACATCCTCTATCCCACCACATTATTATCATTCTCCCCAATACTATCAACCCATATCCTCTCCAACACAACCACCACCTTGGATACCTTACACTTCTCCTTAATTTCAAAATTCTCATCCTTCACCTCCTTCTACATCGCCACCAAGTGTTCCAAAGGGTTTTGCACCACCGTACCAACCCATGAATGTTACTTGTGTTGCTACTGTCAATAGCAATGGGAATCCTTCACAACATCATAGGCGTCCCTTCTTTAGACATGACCGTAAGAAGGGATAGCACACTTCTGAGCCCACTGCACCTTCCAACCCAGCACAAGTTCAACACTGTGATGCAGCTCCCTCTTCGAACCCAATGCCTCGTGTTACTTTCTGTGAGCCATCAACAAATACCCCAACAACCATATGGCCCAATGAATATAGCCACCAAGGGAGACAGATCAATCCTTGCATACCATCTTATGGTCAAGGGTGTCATAATGGGTCAGCCACTCATCAATTAACTACATCTTATAAATTGCCCTACTATGCTTACTATAATCAAGTATGACCAAGTCCTAACATTTCCAACATGCAAGGATCCTAATTCTTCATTTATTAATCCTAGCCAAGCTCAACTATTTAGTTATGGGGGATACCCCCCATTCTAATAACAAGCAGGATTAATAAATATTTTTCATTTATTTAGTTTTGAATTTTTGTTTTTCAATTTTTCACTTTTCAACTTATTGTCTTTTTTTCTTTTTATATTCTTATCTTTTTATCTTTTTGTGAGTAATCTCATCTACGAATAAAACACTCATGTGACTCATTGGTTGAGGTGTTATTCTATGCTAGTAAGTCTCAGGTAACTAATTATTTGAACAACGAGCCCACAACATCCATTCATCCATTCTGTTAATAAGAGGTTCTACCCTGGGTACAATGATATTCCTAATCATTAAAACTTAAAATAATCTTATGTTCATTATACCCAGAGTGAAGAAGGATGGACTAAGCGGGAATGACCAAGGTGTGACATCAAGGGGACTTATGGATTCTCTTTGGTGGCATCTGTAGGAGTTATCATGTAGCTTCATTGTACTAAGATCCTTGTAGATCTAATGAAAAATGGGAGTAAGAGTAATCAAAAGGCACTCCACTAGAAAAAAATAATGTTGTTCTAAGGGGTTCCACCAGAAAGACATACACCCATGCCTAAAGGTTGGCGGCTTCTCTGGATTAAGCATTTAAAAAAAAGTGCCACAAAGAAAAATCACTCCTCCCTTGTACAAAATGCCAAGTGATCATATGCCTTGCTGTCATGGTGCTCTTATGGTTGTCCATCATTGGATGAAGCAATGCGATGTCATTGATTAGGGAATGGACTTGGTCCTAATTTCGGAGTGACAGGTTAATGACACATTAATCATGCCCTACACGCAGGATTCATTGTGCCCTGAGTCCATTACCTCATGTCTTGATCTCTGCAATCCCTTCTACAATTCACCTCACCTCGTTGTTCGGATAATTGTGGCTTGTGACTTGGGTGGCATGGAATTCACCTCTCATCATGGTGATATTTACATGTGTGTGTTTTGTGAAATTAGTGTTGATTGCACTTAACCCTTCTAGTGCCCATGAACATTTTAAGGTGTGGTTATGCAAGGGCATTATAGGTAGGAACCTGCTTTGGGGAGGACCCACTTGCGTAACCCATGTGATTGCACTTATAACACATCTACCACACATCATTCACTACCATCTAAGTATTACCAACAATTTTTTCTTTCCCTTATTATCCTTCCAGTTCCAACGTTCCTATAAGCTAACACATATCCTTTTTCCCCTTACTTTTTATGATTTTCATTGATAGATTTTACACCATTCTAATCTTTGTGCCTTCAAAATTAGTTGTATTACCCCGGACCCCTTTATATTGATCTATATGTCCTTAGTTTATACTTTAGAATTTCGAAAAAAATTTTAAAAAAATTTGGTAATTTTCTCAAGTGTCCTATTTTCAATAGGATGTGATATCGAGTACGCGATATCGTGTCCTAAAAATATATATATACATGGACCCCCCACACCTATTAACATCATTTGTAATTGTTAATATGGGGGAATTTTTTCAAATTTCTTTCTACGACTTGCGATTGCACATCTCTTGCTTCAATAATCATAACTTGCTCGCTGGTGCTCCAATTTTCATTTCACCTGAACCTACTTGAACCTGAAGTGTTCAACTTAGTTGTGGGGGAGGTGTACACACCGAATTGCGCATAATTTTTTCAAAATTCATCATCGCCCAAAGGACACTATCAAGGGTAATTAGTTATAAAAATAATAATAAACATGTGCCAAAAAACAATTTCATCTCCTTACTTATACTGGGAAATTAAAATTCTGAAACCACCTAAGCAAAGTGGACCAATATTAAAATCTTTTGGGGGCATTTCCATAAAAACTCTTAACCTTAAGATCACACGAAATCAAAATTGACTCATTAAGGTAGGAAGTAAGGTATAACCTAACTCTGGTAAGCAACCTTACTAATGATTGGCCCCATGTGATTGCAAATGGCCCCAAAGCATGCACAACAAGAAGGTCCCTCTCAGGGCGTGTTTAAGCAACCTAGGAGAGTTGGACAATAGGTGCCTACCAAACAACATGCAGAGCAGGAGGAGCAATCGTTCAATATCCATCAAGAAGAACCTGCTACTATGCAATCAAGATAGGTAGAAGGAGGAGCTGCTGTAGTGCCCAAATAGGGACAACACCTCACGTTGCCCCCGGAGTGTGTTTAGGCCATCCGTGGAAAGTCCACATCAGCTATCGTGATCATGGAATTGAACTTTGGAGCTTTCACAGAATTCGCTCCTGAGGCTATTAGGGACCACCTCAAAGGGTCCCCATTATGGCCTATCCTCTATGAAAGTGGTGCCTGGTACTTAGGAGAAACGTACCAATTCTGGCACAATAAAGAAGAAGGCACCATAGTTAACATTTGTGGTGTATCTGTTGATTTCTCCATCCAAGCCATTTTGAAAGTATTAAACTTGTCGAATACAAGGCCAAAGGTTGCTCATCTGTCCACTCGCTCTGATGCTAATGCGTAAAAGGTTTGGTTAGATAGGGCGTATGGTAAAGAAGACAAGACCTATGGAGAGTTGACGTTGGAAGAGAAAATCTACTTTAAAATTGAAACTTATCACACCTTCCCCACAAAAGGGTTGAACAAAATTTCAACATATGTGGCAAGAGGATGTGCGATATTGATGGGAAAGGTTAATGCTAACCTGCATCATCTATATTTCATGGAGATCCTAAGGCGGTTTGAGGAACGTAAGACAAGGAAGTTTGCATTTCCCTTCCCTTATCTAATCAAGAAGCTATGCAAGCGTGCTGGTATTCAAGGATACACCAATGATCTCCTCAGGAAAGCCCAAAATGCTTCATATGCTGAACTGCTAAAGCCATTAACTGTAAGGAAAATTGTTGGTGAGACGTTGGGGCTAGAACAAAAATAGATGGTGAGGTCCACTGTAACTCAACTCACAAGGCCCAGCCAACCTCCAAGCACAGGACCTAGTCAACAATAAGAAGCAAGGCCTAACACGAGCCAACGAGAATAACCACCACCACCATCACAGGACTATTGACCGTTGATGAGCCATCTCAAGGCCATCATTGAGATAGTCAGCTGGGGAAGTCATGATGATGCAAATCTCTTCCACATCATCGATGATACCATACGACCCACTGTCTCTATAGATCGTGCACGGGGCGAAGTTCCATTCAAATAGGAGGAGAGGAGAGTTATTGGTCACAATAGATTTCAGGGAACGCTGCATCCTTCCAGGTGCAACTAGAAATAGGTGAAGGGGCCACAGTGGTGGTCATGCAGCACTAGGATGCAACTGGAGCTGTAGAGGTGGTCACGAACCACATCAGGAATTTTTCAACATCCCTGTTGTGCCACTGGCCGGTCTTTCAATTACTCCTGCGGAGCATGAGGATGTGCTTGATCAATTGTTGCAAATAGGACAGGTGATGACATCCTTATTTGACATCCCACAGGATGTTACGACAATAAAATTAGACCTCATCGCCACTAAGGGAAAGTTGGTCATGACAGAGATGAGGGCTGAGCACGCAGAAGCAGAAGTTACAATACTACAAGAAAGGCTCGTAACCCTACAAGCAGCGTAGCAGGATCCCTCTCAATTCATTCTTGCAGACTAGTTGGACACCTTCAGGACAGACCAACTCAACAAATTGCTGACGAAAAATAAAAAGGTGGCAGAGGAAAAAGAGAAGGCCAATTGGAATGCCTCCATGGCACAAGCGCAAACTTACGCACATGCCAAGGCACTTAAGGCCTTATAGGAAGAAAACAAACAGCTTGTTGCTGACAATCTTCTGTTGACCTCTATGGAGAAACAAAAGAATGTTCTTGAAGAACATTTTCAGCAGCTGTGAGAACAGCTGATGAGGGTCAACTAGGACATGAGCCATTTGGCCAAAGAAAATTGAACCCTCTCAATGGAGGAGGTACGCACCATCCGTTAGAAGATGACCATCGAAATAAGCATGTGGCAGAATGAGGCCAAGAGGCACAAAAAGTTAAAAGAGCCCTTCTGAGACCAAGTGGGAATGTACAAACAAATTATCGAAAAAGAGATCCATATGGCCAAGGCCCACATCAATGCTTTTAGTGCACCACAACACTGATTGGCGAGCCATATTGGATACATATGCATTTGCCTACCAGGCGGAACTTAAGAGCCGAGACCTGTAGATTCAAGATCTTATAGAATACATGGAGTTGGCAAATCTTAGGTATGCCAATCTAGCCATGTTGACAGCAATGCGTTCGAGGATAAAGCTTGAGAAGCAGGTAGCTACCACCTATGCCAAGTATGAAACAGAATTTGCAGAACATAAGAAGACGTTGTAGAAGCTGGAGGTTGCAAATTTTGAATTGGAGGTGGTTAAAGCAAGCTACCAAGGACAAAAAGATGTCGCAACAGTCTTGGCTTGAAGGCTTACAAATTTTCAGGAGTACAAAGACAAGGCCAGAGCCTATGAGGAGAAACGACAGTTGTTTACAACCTAGTACATCAAAGCCAACACAATGTTTCTACAACTATCGTGCCCATGGGAGGTGTTGACTCCGTTAAACATTGGAGCATCAGCATGGATGGCACAAGATCCCTAAACTGAAGAGGAGAAACTCCAAGCACTACTTCAACATCATCACCTTCCAAAACCTAGAGTGTAGGACAAGGGAAAGCAACCCATGGAGGAGCCACTGCCACCAGGAACCACATGAGTTCCACCCAATTTTGTAACTTTAGGAATTTTTCATTTTTTCATGTTGTGTCCAATCTTGTTCTATTAATTTCTCCACTATGGCATGAATAGCTTCCCTGTTAGTCAATAATCCCATACCTATCCATTGTGTAATCAATGGGACTTGTTCTCATTCTAACTCGAGGACGAGTTTTCATTTAGTTGTGGGGGTATGATGAATCGTGATTCATTGGGTTGCGATATCGAGTACGCGATATCGCATCCAGCAACGATATCGGATATGTGATATTATGGTTCTTGTGTGAGCCTATAAATACACATGAAGGCACACAGGAAAGGAGTCTTTTGGTCAGTTTTTAGAGAGTCAGTTTAGTGTAGGATCTTTTTATCATTTTTATCTCAACCCTCTCTCTCAGTGCATGCCCATAGTGTGATGATTGTAATTGTACGGCATCCTTTATTCAAGTGTGACGTACTTGGACACGCACATGATCGAAAATAAAGATCGAGATTACTTCATCATTGCATTCACTTAGTTTAATTATTTAATTGTTATTGTTATTTATTGCTTTCGTAGTTAACATCTCTTTACCCTAAATTCTTAAACGTGGAATGAGCACAACTTAATCATGAGCATTTAAGTGTGACTACTTGGTATCCCAATAGCGTACCTAGGCCATGCGCTTGGTAATCCCAGTGGTAGTCATGCATGAGGTCCAAGATGTGTACAGATGATTAAGGAACGGATGCTCATCGCACTTAGGCTAGTCTAGACTCTCTTCCCCTATCTCCTCTTAGCTTAGTTTCCTCTCTTCCTTTTCCTCTTAGCTTACTTAAAGTTATTTCCCATTACCTTTAGGAGTAACATTAGTTAAGAACATATCATACACCTCACTTTGCACTAAACCATACGTGACAAAGCAAGTCTAGGTGGGAAGACAGTGAACTGCGATCAACGAGTAACTATCTAGATACCACAACTAGCTCGTCTACGGAGTTCGACCGGATCATGCGTGAAATGCTCATATTCATATGGTTGAGTGTAGGGGTACCTCGCCACTCATCAGACTCCAAGATGGCACATGTCTTAGCATACCCCTTAGAATCGAACATGTGACTTGTAAACCACAAGTTGCATGCTCTAACCAAGTAGGTAATACCTCGCTTACTAAGCATAAGACAACATGATGTTTGGAAATTAATTAACAAGTATAATGAAACTAAAATTAAACTACAATCAATAGCATAGTTTAACTTAACATTTCCATAGTTTTCTGTTGGTCGTAGATTGTAAACCATTAAGGTTACATATAATTACAATTTATATATCTCAATATCAATATTTAGTTTCAACCATTATAGTTTATAATTATATCTTAACATAATGTACTGAAATCAAGTGCATGGCTTTTGTACAAAATCACTAGTGACTTATTATTTGATGAAAAGCCTACCATCTTGAGCCAACGAGAGGTAACTCAAGTAGTTAGCTCATTATTAGAAAAGGATTTGTAGGTAAGAAGTTGCTAGTTTAAGTCACATTGAGGCATCACTATATTCATTTGTAGTTCTTGTAATGTATTCTATTGGCTACATCATCATCATCATAATCTTGGTGGGTTTATCCCATCTATGACAAACATACTATTAAGGTAGGCGAAAGATTTGATTGTGGTTTACTATGGTGGATTGTTTACATAATGCCATAGTTTTGAATGTATATTTTTATTGTTCTTCTAAGTAGCAAGTGTCTTAACATAGCCCTTAGTTTCAAACTTTTGACTTGTAAACCATAAATCACATGCTTGACCACATGTTAGCTATATATATCTTAGGATGTGCTTGCCACGAAATTGTTTACTTTTGACACAACGATTAAATTATTTTAGTTGTAAAACCAACCTCCGCATAAACCCAATCTCTAATGTTCAAAATCCCTAAGGCATCTAGCAACCTCTTAAATGAGGTGAGAATATGGGTTTTAAAGCATATCGAGTAGGACAGGTCATAAGAAGCCATGACATTTGGAGAAGCTCGAAAATGAAGGTCTCTAGCAAGTTGTAAAAAATGGCCCACAAAAAACATGCAAGACAAGGATATATACGTCACACTTGAGTATGGTATCCATCATGAATGAAATACACCCAAATGCATAGACTTCCTAATAGCTCCATGACTCCACCAACCAGCCACGTCAGGGAATCATGAACGGTTCCAAACACGCCGGATCGTGAGCAGGAACAAAGTCTACTTTAAACACATCATACCTAATCTCATGTCTAATCTTTCCTTCCCAAAAGCATGTTGTTCGGCTGCTGTGGCATATAAGCTTCCAAAAACCTCGTCATCAACTACAGAGCCTTCTTCTTCTCCTTCTTCCTATTGCCTATTTAATTTAACGCAAATGCCGTTACAGACTTGCATTTCTCTCTGGTCAGGATTTACAATTGCAGGCAGTTTGAGCCGTGAAATACTTGTAATAAGTAAGGGCCCTAGTTTCACCCTCCTCCGCCGGCTCTGCTCTTATGAGGTGCGAGGGATAGGCGGTTCCCGAAATAAATTCAGCGTCCGATTCATACCTTCTCGGCTTGGATTTGTTTCATTTCTTTCACGCGCCGGCGGGTATGTCTCCTGACTTGCAGTTCTGTTTCATTGTTTTGATTCTAATCTTAGTCGCTGTTTTTCGTTTTCGGTTTTGATTTTCTTGCAACGGGACTCAAGTTTGGCTCTTTGGCGTTCATTTCCTTGCCACTGAGATGAATACAGTCCCCATAGCAATTCCATCGCTTAGATCATCTGGTTTCTGGTCGCAAACCCGTTGATGTTGAAACGAAACGATGGGAAATGGACGCGTTGGATTGCTTGTTTTTGTTAGTTAGGGTCTTGTGAGACTGCCAGGTCAAAGCTCATTTTTGTTTAGCGGACATGGAAGTGCCCGATTTATTGATTAATTGAATGGCACGTTTCGTGTAGATTTCGGTCATTCGAAGATTCATATGGATGATTCGAGCTTTGTTGTGAAAACTGATGTCCTTCTTTCTTTTATGTCTGAGGTTTTGGAATTTATCTTCCCTATCAATAGTCGGTAGTCCGGCTTGCTTTTCATTTCATAACAATGGTCTTACAAGTGTTAGTCCTGTGATTTCCTGGTGACCTGGGCCGAATCTTTCTTAAAGTCCAACACGATGAATCATTGGGATCATTTCATTTGTGCTATTAGAAGAGTTGAACAGGTTTTTTTGTTCGGTCGATACTACAATATTTTTTATAAAGTTGTTTACGAACGTGGGGTGGGAAAGAAACTTAATATCTTCAAGTTATTTTGATTTGTGAAGGGAATTATCTTCGAATCCTTATAATCGAAGGAAGAAGAGCAATGATATAATTTCCTTTAGAAAGCATCTGCAATGAATTAACTATTACTTAATCAACTTGACAGAACTTTCGGAGTAGAAATATTAGTTTGTCAATATTGTTTCGACATTTTCTTCGTTTTTTTTTGAAAAATGAGGATTTACTAGCACATAAGAGTGTCAATTGTTGACGATTAGTTTATAGTTGCGTCTGCATCCCACAGTAAGTAGCTTTTCTTTTAGTTTTTCTTCGGTTTCTCCTCTGGTGTTTTACTCTAACTTTGATGAATTCGCCTCTTTTAACATGTCCATTTTTGGTAAAAGGTAAACATACCCATAGCCATTCCATCTTAAGTATGTTCCTTTCATTTTATTGAAATGAAATGAGGCCTTATTATATCTGAAGACCCATAGGATCTATTGGACAGACATTACATTTTCATGAAAATAAAGATAGGCTCTACAAATTAACCATGCACCAATCTGGGCATCAAAAACAAATTGTACAGGTTTTTTGCTATAACATTATAATTTTGTCTCAAATGGGTATTCACAGCACAAGAAAGAAATACATGTAACTCATGTTTAAGGGTTCTTGATCTGCACAATTTACAAATATGCTTTTCTCAAGGGAGTTGAATCTATCTTTCACTTTCCATTCTAAGATGATGAGAACTTAAGTGAAGCATTTTAATACTTGATGGGAATAGCAGCTGAGAGATAGTGAGCTTCTACATCTAGTTTATTATATCTAATTTGGTGTAATTAAAATTGCCCCTTGACTTCCATATTAGACCATATTTGTGTTAAAACATTATGCTTGACTAGTTGGTGAATATGTTTAGGATTTTGTTGCATGTCCTTCCAAGAGGCATTCTATTTTCTCAACCATTGCATCCCCTAAAAATACCGACCACGGTCTCGCAAATCCTCAAGAACTACTTTAGAGAATTTGTCTTGCCTTGAGATATGCAAGCCATGAGTGTATGCAATGAATTGACACAAGGCTTCTGCTTTTAAAGGTAATAAATTACATTTACATAATAATATTGAGTAAGGTGTTTGCATTTTTACCTTTAACTCATTGAGAAGAAGAATTTATTGCACTTTTTCAATATCTTTTTATAGTTTAGCACTAATTTGGGGTCCCTGAACATCACATTCATACAATACAGTGGAATAGATGATGGTATGAAAATTTTGTTTTATTGACCTTCTAAGCCCAAAGTCCTAAATTTTTGCACTTGTTGTTGAAAGCATACAGAGCCTTGAAACCTCATTCTATTTTTTCTTTGATGCACTTCTGCCACGTGTAAGTGTTCCCTACCTTCATTTATTACTAGGATTGTTAATTTCAGCTTATTTACGCATAAATAAATTAGGGCAGGTCCTGGTTTATGCAAACACAAGCATTGTGAAACACCTCCTTGTTCAAACAACAAACTTAATGTTTGTGATTTCCCTTACGATGTGTTCCATGGTATGTTGTCAGTGTTTTTGTAATATTTCTTTTGCACAGAATTAGAAGTTTGTTAAGAAGACAAACACACAGAATTGTAGCGATGAGATTTGGCTTATTAGAGAGAATTTCAAACAGGCTTTGTTGATGCCATGCCTTAATTTCCTATATCATACTTGTTAATGGGCTGTGACACTTTGTGAAAGTTATCTTTGATGTATGCTATTAGTGGATGCCATCACCATTACATGGTGCATTGTGGCATGTTATCATGTCATGTTTGCAATATCTGACAGCCATTTTTATGTGGTCATTAAGAACTATATCTTGAGGTGGCCGTATTTCATTGTTGCTTACTTTTTTCAAACAATGGTTTGTTTTACCAATTGTGAAAACTCTCTGTTTGCTTAGCAACTTTTCTTTAATCACTGCACTTTGTTTACATTAGCACATGCTTGAGCTTGGCATTATGAATGCAGAGTTTCAGTGAATTCATTACTCACAGTGGTTTATGTGGTTGTGTATTTGCATTGGTAGAGGGAATTTTTCAGGGCTGGCTTGGAGACTGCTGATGCTTTCAAAGATTGGATTTTGTAAAGGTAATATTCAGCTTATTTGGTTGAGCATTGTAACATGTGTTTGGATGCATAGCCTTTACTTTTACTCTAGGAATTGGTTTTCTTGATTGTGGCTTAATTTAGAGATATAAATTGGTGATGCATATGATTTTGTCTTAGTGTTTGGTGGATGAACTAAATTTGGTTTTCTTTTTGTCTTTCATTCTTTTTTCTTGTTGGCCTAAGTTTGAAATCTTGGTGTCGTATTTGCTTGTGGTCTGCCGCATTTTGAAAAAAAATTCCAGTGTGTTAATGCTTGAAACCTTTCCAAGGGTTTACCTAAATATGTACTACAAAGATGAAGTCGAGGGTGTATGGTATCAAAACGTGCTATGATTTTGTAACTTGGGGCTTCTGTTTTTGCATTGCAATCAAGATTTCGGTTTGTCTTTAAACGGTTACTACAGAGTTCACACCTGATTTCTATTATGATATGTCATATATTTTGCTTTAACTGAAGTCTCTTGAAATTCTAAGCGTGTAAGAATAGTAAAGGCATGATTGTTCCTTTGTGTTGGATCATAGCGTTTGTTGTCTCAAACTTATTTCTTTTCTTGTGGGCATCTTTCCTTATTAGCATCAAAACATTTTTTGGGCTTTTAGTTTTCAATATTGCATAGTTTCAGAACAGTGAGGTGTTAGTCTAGTGGTAAGGATCTTGGCCTTGTAACCTCAGGTTACAGGTTTGATTCTACCAAGTAGCATTGAGTTATAAATTTTTTAAAAATAAAAGTTCTGTAAAAGGAATTCCAAAACTTGTTTGATAGATCCAAGAGGTATCAGTGGATGTAAGTAAAAACTTCAGTTTCAGTGGACATTTTCTCTTATTGCCATCAAAGCATTTTTTTGGTCCCTTATTTTCAATATTGCATAATTTCAGAAGGTTTAGTTTCAAAACCATGAGGAAAGTCTAGTGGTAAGGGTCGTGGCCTTGTGACCCCAGTTCACAAGTTTGATTCTACTAAAGCTAAAAAATTCTGTAAAAGAATTCTGAAACTGGTTTGATGGATCCAAGAGTTCTTGGTGGATGTAATTAAAATCTCAGTTTCAGTTTCAATTATTGGCTTGGGAACTTTTATTTCAATCACCGTTCGTAATTTATATGTGAAGTCATTTTATCTCCTATGGTTTTTTTTATGGAAACGCTACCACGGGATTTTGCTTATTTGACAGTGTCGTATTTTGAGACCATCTTTCTCTCGTTTATCTTTAAATCAAAGAAAGAAGTTATAGCGAAACCTTAATTTTTAAGTTAGTGTGGTTTTTTGTTCAGGGTTGGCATTCTAAGAGAGTTTGGTTGAAGAATCATATATCATTCGATCTTTTAGTTTTCCAGTACTTCGTTGCCTGACAAGATGGGGGGTTGTTCTCCTTTTGTTATTGAGCCTAATGAAGGCAAGCGAGCTTGTGAAGAGTCTGGGCTTTCTGAAAGTGAGTATCTTGCTTCTTTGGTGAAACCTACTCAAATGTTGGCAAGGCCCCCCATCTCTAATTTTCGTGTTGGAGCTGTGGGGATTGGATCAAGTGGGCGGATATATAGGGGAGTTAACCTAGAATTCGAGGGTCTTCCTCTGTGTAATTCTGTTCATGCTGAACAGTTCTTGGTAGCCAATGCTGCACAACACGGAGAGTATAAGTTAAAATTCATTGCAGTGTCGGCAGCTCCATGTGGACATTGTAGACAATTTCTGCAGGAAGTTTGCGGTGCCATTGAGTTGAACTTATTGATTGCTGATAAGCATGCAGAAACCCAGCTTCTCTCATATTTTCTCCCTCACAGATTTGGTCCAGATGATTTGGCTGAGACCACACCTCTTGTTTTTGAAACTCACAACAATGGCCTAGTTCTCCAACAGATGAGCATTCCTTCGTCGGATCCCACTCTGGACCTTTGCAACGGTGAAGAAGTTGAAATGGATAGTGGTATTTATCGTTATACAAGTACAGAGATCCTGGGAAGGCTCAGAGAAGCAGCTTATGAAGCTGCAAATATGGCACATGCTCCCTACAGTAAGTGTCCTTCAGGAGTAGCTTTTTTCACTAATAAAAGCAAGATTTTTAGTGGATTTTATATCGAGTCAGCAGCATACAATCCAAGTCTCTCTCCGCTTCAAGCAGCAATCGTTTCATTTATTTGTCAAGGTAGTGGAAATTATAATGATCTTGTACATGCGGTGTTGGTAGAGAAGGAATCGGCCATTGTGCAACAAAGTGACACCGTCAGGTTGGCTTTGCAAAAGATTGCCCCAAAATGTTCCTTCCATCTGTTTCACTGCCAATCAAAATGAGTTGTTCGGACATGTGTGGTGTTCCATGCTCTCTTCGTGGCCTACCAGTTTCTCCAGTTGAACACATTCTGCATGATGTATGTCCAACATTGTAAATATTGAAAATTCTATTTGTATATCGAACTATTCCAGGTTCAATTTTAGCATTCAGAAGCATGGCCAACAGAATAAAATATTCAACCTGATTTTACTATAGAAATGCTGTCACTTGCACTGAAAATAGAAGAAGCTGCAAGGCGACTCATGGCGGAGGGCAGCTGGTGCAATTCACAAAGGTATATTTGTAATTGTAATTTGAATGAAACAGATTTTCATCAACTCACGTATGTATGGAACGATCGAAAGACTGTTACGCAACAAATGGCCCATGTACACGCATAAGGATGCATTCTATGATAATTGTCTAACTGAAGTTCTCTGTTTAGATGGTTTCAAAGGGGGACCCAAGTTTGTCCTTTTGTAAACACCTTGAACATGAATAGAATCTTGATATTTGTTTCGTCTCACAGGTAAATTCCTTTCCTGTTGAAGATTATTATCCAACACCAATGATGGTAAATATGTTGGATGACTTATTTATTTAGTTATTGGGAAGCCTATCATGTTAATTTAGCTAGCTTTGGCTTAAATGCTAGAACTTGGTTGTGATATGTGGGGGGTGGGGGTGGGTGGGTGTGGGATAAAATTTCTGCTAAACCGATTAACTGAACCGAACTGGTATTTTTGTGTAGGGTTTGAGTATTTAAATTGATTATATGTAAACCGATAAACCGATCCAAACGAATTACATATATATGGCACCTACCGTTCACCGTATAACATAAAATAAGTTCAATCCCTCTTATTTACTGCAAATAACCCAAATCAAATCTTGCCCATCAATTGAAGATCTAACTTTTTATTATTTGTCATTCATCAAATGTTTAATTTTTTTTTCATTTTTTATCCATTAAGCAAAAATCCTAGGGTTTAGTTTTTTCATGCTTCACTTTTTTCAACTGTACATGTTGCCAACTTATTGTACTAGTTTTTTTTCAGAAAATTTTGGCCTGTTCTTGACTCTCTTATCTCTATGTTGTGGCTGGTAATTGTGGCATCAATGATTAGGTTGGCAACGTTTTTTTCTTGAAGACGTTGCTGAAAAGCAACATCTTTTAGAATTTGAAGAGAGGTCATAGTTATGCTCTTGTTGGAAAATAATTGCCCACTGAAGTTACAAAAAATAATTGCCCACTGAAGTTACAAATAGAGTAGATAATTGCCCACTGAAGTTACAAAAAATAATTGCCCACTGAAGTTACAAATAGAGTAGATAATTGCCCACTGAAGTTACAAATAGAGTAGATAACTTCTTGGTGTTGAGGATAGCACCATAAGCACTGCCATATGTACCTACAATGAACATAGTTAACAACATACATTGGTAAAAGTAAAGATAAACATAACATAACATTGTCTCTTGTTAATCTTACAATGAACATGGTTAACCATATGCATTGGTAGAAGTAAAGCCAAACAAAATGAACATAGTTAACAATACACATTGGTAGAAGTAAAGCCAAACAAAATATAACATTGTCTCTTGTCAAGTCTCATGACAGCAAAAGAATTGAATTGTATTGATTTGCACAAAGAAAGGAGATATGAGAACAACTCTTTTGAAACTATGATAATTTTTACTAGTTTTTCTTAAAAGAAAAAGGAGCTTGATCATAGCTCTTCCGAAGTAATGGTAAGTTTTGTTGGGTTTTTTCTTAAAACTTGTACCCTTGAGATTAATTTACACTAGTAAAGGTAAAATTAGGCCTACATTTAAGAAGTTGGGGAAGGGGTGTTGGACCTAAAAAATAATCTTAATAAAATTGAAAAATAAAAAAGTTCCTAAAATAAGTAGATTCATTTGATGTCATGCTTTCACCATTGCTATGCAATGTTGTTTGAAAAAAATAAACACTACATTGACAAGTACTACCATTAACTATTGGTTGTTGATAAGCTAAGCACTGCCATTAACTATTGGGTGTTGATAAGCTATGAGTAGTTTCAAATGCTCAACCATCCAAACCTACAAAGGTATATGTATTCCATGAAAGAATTAGGTTATATACCTGATGAGACGCGACCTGCATGTGCCGTGATATCGCGTCTTTCCCTGCGATATCGCGTACGTGATATCGCGGTCCGCCGCCATATCTATAAATAAGAGGCGGCACTCTTTTCATTTCCCAATCCTGGCTAGAAGTAGCGAAGCTCTGGCAGATTGATCACTCCAGAGTTAGAATTTTTCCCATGTGCCCGCAGTAGGAGTCCTAGAGTGAACGGCTCTTTATTCGAGCAGCTTGTAACCTGAACCCAAGTTGTGTACGGCAATAAAGACGAACTTGTTTGGATAAACCTTGCAGCACGTGGTTTCATTTATTGCTTTATTTCCTGCTTTCCTAGTGCGTTCAAGTACGACTTGATTACGAGCGTCTACGGACGTGTACGGCTAGTCAAGGAATCGGCTGCTTGACGCAATGCATGAGTACGACTCAATTACGAGCATTGGATGCTTGGTAACCCAGTAGCGTATTCCAGGATTCTGCGCTTGGTAACTCCCGGGTCTGATGTGTACGGCTAGTTGAGGAATCGGCTGCTCATTGCTAGGCTAGATCGTGTGATAAGTACGACTTAGTTACGAGCACCCACGGGTGTGTACGGCTGGCTAAGGAATCGGCTGCTTATCACACGTAGGCTAAATAGGTGCCTCAGTACGACCACTTCGAGCACTTGCGTTACGTGTGGCGATCCCAGTAACGATTAGCGTTTGGTAAGCTGCAGTTGCATAGTTCAGGGTGTGTCCGGTAAGTGGGAACGGATGCTGACGCTAGTTAATTTAGACTTAGATCTTAGTTAGAGTTAGTTTAGTTTTCTCAACCCTTTCTCCTGGTAGCATAGAAGATAAGCCAAAAATACCAAAAAAATCACATACCTCAGACTTGCTTAACCATACACCGTGACACTTACAAGCAAGCCTGGGAAGACAACGAACGATTAACCCCAAGTGTTTCTTGTGGTGTTAAGGCATTTAGTCTGCGGAGTTCGACCGGATCCCGCGTGCACGCTCGTATTCGTATGGTTGAGTGTAGGGATACCTCGCCACTCATCAATACCTATTACAATGCAATAAGATTGCAAGTTGCTCTCTTCCCAACCCTATTTGTGCTTGTCATGTAATGTTCCCTATTGCAAGTATTAAAAAGTGTTATGAAGATAAAATTTAATCCTAATTAACTACTAGTACATGGAAAATAAAATGTTTAATTGTGATGAGAATCTCCCTCATAGCCCACCATCACACTCTTATATATAGATTAACTATGGGGTGAACCAAGTTATGATTTTCATGGATATGCATTGCGCATATATATATATATATATATATGACAAAATTAACTATGTCAATGCACATGTGTCCACTTCATCTTGTTTCTTCCCATTCTCATTCTCGATTTTAATGTTTTTTTTTATGGATTGATTTTTTTATCCTCTACTTCATGTTGTTTTTTTCCTATCCTCAACTTTAACATAGTTTCTACTCTTCCCAACTTCTTTTTGTTTAGTACCTAAAATATGCATTAAACAAATGTTACTCATGATGACCATAATTGTAAGATTTAGGAAAATTATAATATATAATTAGTTGCATGTAAGTTTTTCCACCTCTTGCAATACCAATCTAGTTTTACAGTTAAGAAGATTGATTTTGTAAGGGGAGTATTGGAACTTGAAATCAGTGAAACATAGGTACATTCCAAGGTTTATAGAAGTTAACACTAAGTTAGCACCTCCTTATTGATTTTATATGCTTAATGAGACTAAGAAAACTAACAAATTATAGCCTAGCTTTTTAAAAAACAACAACAAAAAAAATAAATAGATTGACAAAATAGAGAGCTTTAGAATATTTTTTAGATTGGGCATCAAAATCTGAAGTCCAATTACAAATGATCAATATTACATGCTTATGTATAAATAAGCTTATATTTAAGACACGTTACATTGAAGCATTACTTAACTCAACAAATACAAGAATAATACGTAACATGAATATTATACTTCGACCTACCATCATTTGGTTGTGAAAGAAAACCCCCATTATAAAGTAGGTAACCTAAAATTTGAATGAACACGTATTGTAATTTAAAATCTACAGCCAATGACTCATGTACCTTGTCAAAAAGAATAGAATTGGATATCTTATTAATGAGAGAAATAAATAGCCCAACAAAATAGAGAACTGTAGAAATTTCTTTAGATTGGACATTAAAATTTGAAGTCCAATTACAAATAATCAACACTACATGCTTATGTACAAATAACCCTATATTCAAGGCACATTGCATCATTGAAGCATTACTTAGCTCAACGAATACAAGAATAGTAACTAACATGAATATTGTACTTTTGTATTACATCATTTGGTTGTGAAGCAAAATGCTTATTGTGAGGTAGGTAACCTAAAATTCCTTTTAACATTGTCAAACAAATCCTTTGTGATTTCCTAGACATAATAAAAATGTTTAGTTTGCAATTTCCATTAATAAATTTAAGATGAATACAAGAAACTAGGGTAAATTTATTTTTTTTTGGAAAAACTAATTCCATCCAAGAAATCCTTCTCTCTCCGTAAAAGAATCATAAGCACAATAGTTTATTGACTTAGTTGTAAATTTAAATTTAAGCATTCACAAACACATCAACGCTGTAATCGAGGTGTTAGTTTGAGCTGCTGTAATACCATAATTGCATGTGACTGTAACATCGATATACCTTGTGAAAAATGTACCTGCGATACTACTTGTGACTTGGCCACTTGGGTGACCCCACCCCATACGCTTAAAAAAACCTGTGCGTGGCAATGTGGAGTTGCCTTCAGTATAATTGTTTTCTTATTATTATTATAATAAATGATGGAAGGATACGAATAAACTAATTGACGGAATAAATAAGAGATAAAATTTGGAAAGAGCTGATTGCTTCGAATTTAATCAAGTTGACACCCTTGTGATTACACCTTTGATGTTCACTAACGAAAACAGAATGCAGCTTTTAATTTTCATGTAAATGTTTTTGCATCAAATCTTACCAGAAGTTAATGTGCCTTTATAAATTTCCAGTATGCATTTCGCGAAAAAGAAGTAGGTAGCCGACTTCATTTTCTTTTGTTGAGACAAAGGCGGCATAATGATGAAAAAGAGTTTAAACGCTTTTTCTTTTTTAAATTAAAGAGCCGTTGACGACTATTAGGTTGGGAATGTGATAACAAATCCACCATAAAATTCCTACTCAAGGCACAAAGTAAATTATAATAACACTTGCCGTATCCGGATAATTTGGATAATGCAAGGATGACGTATTAGAGAGGCAGAATAACATTGCCGTCATGGTCTTTGTACACTTATCCAGGTCGGTCACAAAGACAAAGCAGCTCCTCCTCGCCAAAAATCCAAATTCCTTAATAATGTCTTTCACGGGATGAACCTCTGAAAATGGCCCTCCAGCGCAGCAGCGGCAGCAACCAACCAAATTTATATTTCAAAATTGGCACAAACACGCAGAATCTTGTGCAACTACGATACATGTTGGAGCAGATCACCTACACAGCGGTTGCAATCCTTCATCTTCCTTCCTTCCTTCCTTCCATCTTCACGTCGCTGCCAAGCTCCGCTTGTACAGCTGCATACATTTCCTCGTAATATCCCGCAGATATGAATTCATCCGTAGCAAACAAGTCGATCGTGCTGCCTGCTGTGCCTGTGGCGGCCAAAGGATCGCGTCTGGTCGGCATCAAATCCGGTGGCCCCCTGCGCAATCATGCTTTGCTGCAATTGAGAAGAGAAACGGGCGTTGTTTCGACTTTCGCATCGGTGGAGAACACGCCGCTGAGCGTGAGTGCCGCCGAAGAGAAGCAGCAGAGGAAGTTGGTGAGAGAAGTGAGGGATGCAGGCGGTAGTAGGGTTTGGGGCGAGAGCGGGATCGACGTGGACGCGGTGAGCGAGGCGGAGCTCAAGGAGAACGGATTTAGGAGCACGCGCCGGACGAAGCTGGTTTGTACGATCGGGCCTTCGTCGTGCAGCTTCGAGCAGCTGGAAGCACTAGCCATCGGTGGCATGAACGTCGCCAGGCTCAATATGTGCCATGGAACCAGGAGCTGGCACCGCGATGTCATACGCAAAGTTCGCAAGTTGAATGAGCAAAAAGGATTTGCTGTTGCTGTTATGATGGATACCGAGGGCAGCGAGATCCACATGGGCGACCTCGGAGGTGCGCCTTCCGCCAAAGCCGAGGTAGGCGCCTTCTCTGTTCCGTTTTGGTTGAGTTGAGTTTCATTTTCTTTCTTCGGTTTGGTTTTCAAACGGAAATTATGTTGCCGCTCCCTCTGAACTCTAGAGCTTGCTTTTTAGCGTCTGATGGAAGCTTCGTTGTTCCTGCGTTGTCTCGTGTTTGGTGGAGAGATTAAATGGCCAAGGCCTCCGAAGTTTGTTTTGTTTTTGCATTGTGATTTATGATTTATCGTGTCATGGCTTTCTGCTTGCTGTCTTGGAGTACATGTTTTTGTGGTTTAGGCTGTTGATATGATATGGGAGGATCTTTTATTGGCCTCTATAAGAATTTCTGATTGGCATTTTGGCACGCCAATTATCATTGGGTTTAGCAGTCATTGAATTCTGAAGGTCAGCTTAACGTAACTGAGAGGAGACAGTGTTCTAAAGAATACAGGTGTGAATTCCAGAGCCCCTTTTTTTTAAAAAAATTGGATTATGAGATTCGAAAGGAGAAGTTTGATATATGCATGGCTGTTTATAATTCTCTGATTACCAGAGGTTCCTGTGGTTAGGCCTTTGACTTTTATATATAGGCCTTAAGGATTTTCAATGCTCCAATATTGCTTTCTTGAACTTCGTTTAGTTGTGGTAAATCCAATTTTTAATTTGCAGTAAGGTGCCATCTATCAAATTCGTTACCTTTGATATAACTTTAGCCACATTTGGGTTATGATTGAATAATGTAGGATGGTGAAATTTGGACCTTCACTGTGCGTGCTTTCGAATCACCCTTTCCTGCCTATACCATCCAAGTTAATTATGAAGGCTTCACCGAGGGTGAGCATACGTTATATACTTATATTTCAGTATTTGAAATATCTTTATGGTATCTTCTATGTTTTATACTAAATGCAATACTTATATTGGTTGATGCATTTGCCTGTCACACATTACCACTTTTAGAAATAAGCTTACTGTTGGTCCAAATTCTTGATTAACATTCGAGAATCACCAATTTACAAGGTATCTGATGATCAGTGCTATTGGTATTGTACTTCTCATGATTTTGTGCAAATAACGTGCATATCTTCATAATTTTTTATGTCATTTTTTCAGATGTTGAAGTTGGAGATGAACTACTTGTTGATGGGGGTATGGTCAGGTTTGAAGTAACTGAGAAGCTTGGTCCAGATGTTATATGCCGTTGCACCGATCCCGGCTTGCTGTTGCCACGTGCTAACCTTACATTTTGGAGGAAGGGTGAGCTGGTGCGTGAAAAGAATGCGATGCTTCCAACAATATCTTCCAAGGTCTAATTTTTACCAATCTAAAGCTAAATTTTAAAAGAAAATTGAATGAATATTGAAATTAGCAGACATTTCAGGATGAGATGATAAACCATTCTGTGCAGGATTGGCTTGATATCGATTTTGGAATTTCTGAGGGTGTGGATTTTATAGCCATATCTTTTGTGAAATCAGCAGAAGTGATTAAAAATTTGAAGAGTTATATTGCCGCAAGATCTGGAAAAGGGTATGAACATATAGTGCAATAAGCCTGTTTTCTATTTCATAATTTTTCTTTTTATACTATTTTTTGCTACCAAACGAATGTCTTCCAAGATTCTATTGAATGTTCCTTATAATAGCCTTCTGGGTGAGTGCTTGAGTGTCATTTTACAGCTTACCTTTTTTATGCCCCAAAATTCTTAATTGATGACATTAATTAAATTTTTTCTTTTTTTGGCAGTAATATTGGTGTCATAGCAAAAATTGAAAGTGTGGACTCACTGACATGTGTTGAGGAGATAATTAGGACATCTGATGGAGCTATGGTAGCAAGAGGAGATCTTGGTGCACAGATTCCTTTGGACCAGGTTCCATCTGTCCAGCAGCAAATTGTGCACCTATGCAGACAATTAAATAAGCCAGTCATTGTTGCATCTCAGCTATTAGAATCAATGATAGAATTTCCAACTCCAACAAGAGCAGAGGTGATTATTTTGCAGATTACTTTGTTCTATTTTTTATTTTAAAATTTAGACTGAGAACTAAAGTAACTTATCTGAGATTGGATTTATGGTTTTTAATATGAAATTCCTTGAATAACAAATCGCAAATATGGGATACAGAAGAATCTTCATCATAAAACATTATGAATGCAGGGGCAATTTGGCTTAAAGTGATAAAGGCAAAGTGTTTCAATCAATTAGAGTTTTTAGGAGGATTATGCATTGTTAGTTGGTCAACAATATCGAATAGAATTGAAATCTCATGATGGTAAGTTGTGGTTGTGGAAAACAAAACAACCATAAAAGGTTGTACACGTATGCAATGATCACTAGTCAAATTAGTACCCTAGAAGTTGGAGAAAAATAGACGTCATTCTTAAATTTTGCGTATTTTCTGAGATGGGAAAAAGGGTCAAACTTGAACTGTAAATAACTTGATAAAACAGAAACTATCAAACACGATTTGTTGTAAATATTCAATCATCACCGCTGTCTTTATCCGAACAATCTGGGGTGACCTGTTTGGGTAGGTTATCAAATTGGCAATCGGTTTCTTGGTTGGCATTTACCAACCTGAACACACACACATCTATATGCCATTTAACCAGGTAGCAAGACTGAACATTGTAGCCATAGGTCAAGGCTTACCCACACAACTGATGTACATATTATGAACCTTTTCATTGTTCATTAATCGTTATCCTTTACTGTGTTCCCTAACCAGAATCTTACAACTGCATTCCTCCAGAATGGTTCTTAAGCATCTAGCTGCTTCAAGAAATAATCTGATTCCAGCCTTGCTCTGCTAACATTGTCCTTAGCTGAATTAGAGTTGATGCTTGTAGGTAGTTTACAATTTAGTCAAACTTGCCTCCTCTGATATGCTCTGAGGAAAACCTCGTTTCTTTTCTGCTCTTTCCAAAACTTTTGGAGCGTTACTTTTTCCGCCCCTTACGATTGCTCGTGAAGCTGCAACTGCCTGGTGAAACTAGTCTTGCTTTGATTGAGGATTGGCTTCACTTTGTTCCTCCCCAGAAATGCTTCATGCTTACCAGCCTGCTCCATTAACGATCAGATGTTTAAATCCCAGCTGAGCGTGCACTGGTGCACATGGCTTTATTTTCTGAGTAGACCATCAACTGTTGCCATCCCTTTAAATTCGACGGAATCATGCGCCGACATATATGATTTTACATCTGTTTTGAACCTAGGATCCAATGATGCATGGGTTTATGTAATTAATCCAGAATTCGAACAGTTGCCTAGGGCATCCAAGGAAATGATTTGTTACAAACTTACCATTATTTACTACATATGCCATGATGACTTCATTGACATGAATGTATCACTGAACCAAAAACAACAATTCGTGCGTATGTGAAACATTCTTAATTATCGAACTGTAATTCAGCCATCTTTCGTATAGAGTTGTTATTATCAATACATCCTGAGGCTTTACTATTGAATTGAATAAATAACCATGTCTTAAAAACTTGAGACTAATGTGTTTTCTCTTGTCAGGTTGCAGATGTTTCAGAAGTAATAAAACAAAGGGCAGATGCGCTGATGCTTTCCGGTGAGTCGGCTATGGGCCAATTCCCTGAGAAAGCTTTAGCTGTTCTTCGAAGTGTGAGTTTACGCATTGAAAGATGGATGCGTGAAGAAAATAACCACACCCAAGCAGAGCTTCCAGATATCGCATTTTCTTTTAAAGAGAGAGTCTCTGAGAAGATATGTAATTCAGCTGCAAAGATGGGTAATTATGTGCCACTGAAACACTGTTTAAACATGCTTTTCCATTATGCTATACCGCAAAGATGATAAACTTCTAATAGTTTTGAGAAACGTTTCATTTCAGCCAACAAACTTTCAGTGGATGCAATATTCGTGTACACAAAAACAGGATACATGGCCTCTCTTTTATCAAGGTGTCGACCAGACTGTCCTATTTTTGCTTTTATTGACTCGAAGAAAATAAGGCAACGGTTAAACCTTCAATGGGGTCTGATTCCTTTTCGGTTGGACTTCTCCGATGATATGGAGAATAATCTTTCTCGTACATTTTCGTTGCTGAAAGCAAGAGGCATGATTAAATCAGGAGATTTGGTGATTTCTGTTTCAGATATGTCACAGTCCATTCAGGTTATTAATGTGCCATAAGGGTAATGTGCTGTTCCCTTATTCTTTTGCTCCCTTCTGGGTTTCCAGCAGGAAATTGAGTTATTGTTCATGGACAAAGAAGGCCTTTAGCTTCTATATAGATAGCTTTATAGTCGAGCAGTTTCGAACTTATATATATGAAAAGCTGAAATACATGAGCATGTAAAGCTGCAGATTTTGTTTTTGTTTGTAAATTTTGCATGCAGATGAAAGCATGTTGGTTGTTCTGATCTTTATAGCTACGTATCCTCACTCTAGAAAGTTCCCGTGTTTTTCTCAATACGAATGTTCTCCAGGGAGTTTGCAGAGAAGTTCCCCATTTGTTGTCTCAGTTTGAGTCTTGAAACTTTTGGCATCTATGAGAACTTTTTGTTTTAAATTTTTGGCCTTTGAATTTGATTTTACCTAAGTTCAGAATTTTCACATTGTTGAAATTTTTGACTTGCAGGAAAGCTTTTTTAATGAATTTTTTTGGGTGGAATTTTCCTATTATTGATGACCGGTGCAATTTTGAATGCATAATTTCATGTTTTCTTATTGTTTTTCTTTACTTATGATTTGTCCACGCGTAGATTTATTTGGTTGTGTATTGGGTTAGCTTAATAAAAGTATATGTTCTGGACGGACTATGAAGGTAGGTAGATAGCAGACCATGATGTATCATTATCAGATACTTTAGTCTACAACAATAGGTTGATTTATCACATACTTAAGTCTACTACAATAGGTTGGGCTATGTTGATGGGATAAAGGCACCAATATTATGGTCACAAATTACAAGATTTAAGAGTTCCAAGGCATGGGTTTGATTCTCGTGGGCAATGTTGAGTTATAAAGTTTTAATTGGACTATATATCTCAAGGTATTCCTATATTACAATTATTTTAGGGTTCCAACATTCCCATAAGCTACAAGATTTATGATTTTTCCTCTTTGTAGTGCTTTTCTACGTTTGTACTTTGAATTTCTATTTTTAATATCTTTATATTTTGAGCTTTCACAAACTACAAGATTTTAGGGATTTGTTAAACAAATTTATATATAGTTTTTGAATGTTAGTATGATATATTGAGATTAAACTTATGATCTAACTAAAAAAGGACCTTTACCCAAAGGCTCAATGCACATTTGCTCAAAGCGAGGTCCTAGAAAGGTTCGTAAAAGGCTAACCTCTTTTGAGGAACTTCTAGGCTTAAACTAAAATCTTACAACTTGAGAAACAAGCATGTTACCATCAATCTAAATGATGGTCCCTTATGATGTAAAAGATGTAAATCACAATTATTACCAACAAGTTAGATCTTATTAATAAACTTATTGATTTAATATGTTTTAATATTTTTTGAGTGGTTCCTCCTAGGCTTAAAGCTAAACTCTTACAACTCGAAAAACAATCACGTTACCATGTCTCTAAATGATGATCCCTAATAATCTAAAAGATGTAAATCACACAAATATTACCAAGAAGTTAGATCTTATTGATAAACTTATTTTTGATTTAATATTTTCTAATATCATCAATCTAGAAAATATACCAAATACTTTGCTTTTTTTTTTTAACAATAGAATAATCCTATTTGCTATGACAAAAGGTAATGTTATACATCTTGTATTCCAACTCCTTGCTTCATATGTTAAAGCAATTTACTTAGAGGTGCATCTCGCTCCCTTGCGTTAATTCATTAATTGATTACAAAGATGGAGGACTTGACCTCATCAATTACTATAACCAGGGTATATCTCTTGCAGTAAAATGCATTGCGAAGTGCATTAATCGAGATGATGTTTAAATGTTTTAAGAAACTTATTTATGCAAGAAAAATCTAAGAATTCTAATAACTTTCTTCATTGCCTTCATTTTCCTCAAGCTATTTCTATTCGTGATTCTTCAATTCTTAAATAAATTTAGAAGACATGGTCTAAGCTTAGTAAATATTGGAATTACAATCATCTTATAGTTTCAAAAGATATGCTTAAGAAAATTAGACCATGGTGGCTTCCCTTTAATGAAGGAGTTTGGGCTATTAATTCATTTAGATTGTGTACCACTTGGAGCAAATTTAGTATTAGTGTAGTTTTTTATTTACGTATGCATGATAGATGGATTACATAGAATGAAACTTCTAACCTCTATGGTTTGCATAGAAAGAGGAATTTTTTTAAAAATTAATTTCTAATCTTGAGAATTTTTTAAAAATTAACAATAGTTTGCATTGGGCTTTTTCAAATGTTTTTTTGGAAAGATGGTAGATTTTTTTATCCTTTTAATTTGAAAGTTGTTGAGGAGTTATTACAAAGAATGATTTTATTTATAACAAATTTAATAAAATACAATTATCATCACACTTTTGGGTGAGAAAAATGAAAGATATTTGGAGAGCTCCTACATTTCCTAAAATTTGTATTTTTTTAGTGTTTTATTCATCAAGGTCTTTTTATTGACACTTATCTTAACATATGAGAAATGTTTCTCTTCAATATTGATGAGTTCTGATGTTGGGCCCTCGATATCAGATACGTGATATCGGAGATGTCGAAGCAAACATGCGATGTCGAAACTTGTCTCGTTGGCTATAAATAAGAGACAGGGGCACTTGGTTTGGCATTAGTTTTTCCAGTCCTTAGCTGAATTCTTGTAGTTTTTCTATTCCAGAGTTAGAATTATTTTTGAGTGCCCACAGTAGGAGTCATAGAGTGAATGGATCTTTATTCGAGCATTGTGTACCTAAGCACACATTGTGATAAAAAATAAAGACGAACTTTATGATAAACCTTGCAACATTCAGAATAGCTTAATTATTACATTTCATGTTATTTACTGTTATTTGATGCTTTCAATAGTTACTTAATGTTATTTCATTGAAATATTAATTATCAATTATCAATGAATTAGCACACTCAGCACGATCATTTCAAGCATCTTGAACGACGACTAGCATTTGGTAATTCCAGTAGTGTTACATTGGTTCAGGATGTGTTCGGAGAGTGGGAACAGATGTTGGTGTTAGGATTTGATTCACATTAGAGTTATAAAAATTCATTGGTTAATTAAATCTTTTCATTGCACACTTAGGAGACTAAGATAGAAAATATAAAAAACATAAAAATCATATACCTTGAGTTTACTTAACCATACAGTTGTGCCTTACAAGTAAGCTTGGGAAGACACCGACTGCATAACTCATCCTTGTTCTACATAGGCGCATAAGCACTTAATCCTTAGAGTTCGACTGGATTGTGCGTGAACGCTTGTATTTGTATGGTTGGGCATAGGGGTACCTCGCCGCTCATCATTGGCATCGTTGCTAGGGATTTTGTTATTTGTGCATTGATTAGAACTTAAGAAATCCTTCCATCATTGGAACGAACCCTTAGAGTTAACTATCCTACAATCATTGGAAAAGGGTATCACACACTGAATAATCAATCATATCTCCTTCTTCTTATGAGAGTGCTTCACCGACTAGGTCCGACACCATGAACAATTGAAGGTGGGGTGCACATGATGATTCACCAGTGCCCCAATAGTTTTGCATGGTATACGCTCATTTTGATGAGTATATACCAAACTTTACCTTTATCCTCCACCAGGATGAACAACTGCGATGGTGCGATTTAGAAGGTAACATAGTGTTACCTCCCGATATTTCAATCCCAAGCATGCTTCTTTGTGCTCTCACATGAATCGGTATGCAACACTTACAATCAGAGTACATTGTGTATGAGCAAGATTCGAGAGATTATCGACCCACAGAGGCACAATGCTAGAGAGATCTACAACAAAAGAGATATTACAAATCCATGAAGGGGAAGTGGTCTCAGGATGTCCTGTATGTCCTAAGTGAGAACGAGGGTGGTGAATCTATCTCAAGAGGTCTTCCACAAAATGATGTTCCTCTTGTTGACTTCGGTCAAGGAGTTGTGTATCAGAATCTTCACTCAACTATTTATAACCTAGGTTTTGGTACCAACAGACACAAAGGGTCCAAAAAAGGAACACGAACATATGACAATGACAAACATTTCGATTGTAACCATGACCGAGGTCGTGACCACCAAAAAGAAGGTGACAGGCGCCGCCATGGTGCCAGTCGTCCTTCCTCTTCACCTCCAACATCTTCTTCTCCCTCTCCTTCGGGATCTAAATGCGGTCGCAAAGGGCAAGACCATGAGGACAAGGGTAAGCAAAATAGAAATCATAGACAAAATAGTTGAGAAAGGGGGCAAGGGCACTCTAGAGAGACACATCATGAAAGAAGAGAGAGTAGTGATGAGCGGTGAGGTTTCTCTACACTCAACCATACAAATATGAGCGTACACGCATGATCAAAGCGAATTCCAAGGACTAAGTGCTTATGTGCCTTTATAGGACTTGGATAGGTTAGTCAATTGTTGTCTTCCCAAGCTTACTCATATAGTGCGATTGTATGGTTAAGTAAACTTGAGGTATATGATTTTTATATATTTTTATGTTTTATGTACTAGTGCTACAAAGGGAGAAGCGAACTAATTAAGTAACCAATTTAATTTAACTAATTGACTATGCTCTAACTAGTCCTAACACCAGCATCCATTCCGACTTTCCGTACACATCTTGAACTAGTACAACACTACTGGGATTACCAAACGCTAATCCTTGCTGGGTTACCAAGTGTTCCACACATGTTCAAAGTGGTCGTACTGAGTGTGTTTACTTGGGGGAGTTAACAAGGTGAGAGAGAGAAAATTAATTAACTAAGGAAAGCATTAAATAACTATAAATAACATTAAATAAGTGATTCTGAATACTACAAGGTTTATCACAAAGTTCATTTTTATTTTTGGCCACAAGGTGTGCTCAGGTACACAATGCTCAAATAAAGATCCATTCACTTTATGACTTCTATTGCGGGCACTTAGAAATAATTCTAACTCTGAGAAGGGAAAAAGGTAAGAGTTTGAGTAAGGGACTAAGACTAATTAACCAACAATTTCCAAACCAAGTGTGCCCGCCTCTTATTTATAGGCAACAAGACAGGCCCTAATATTGGATGTCCGATATCACTTGGAAGGCTTTGATATCGCAACCCCGATATCGTTGCTCATCATACCTCCACGACTAAATGAAAAATCATCCTCAAGTTCCTTACAAAATATTGGGAACGTATGGGATTATTGACTGAATGAGAACTGACAGTGATAGGGAATAACAAACTCAAAGTGCCTGATGAACGGATCGACAAACATATTACGACATTGGTGTTCACACCCTTTGTGGTGAACACTATACATAAATGACATCTAGACCCTCATTCGATAGCTTGAAGAGAAAGAGAGAGAGAAAAGAAAATGAGGCACATTGCTATCAATGTCAGAAATGTGCACTCCATTGTTCATCCATAGCCACATGACCAAACTTGTTCCTTTTGTAAACGCTCTAGCTCCAGTCCATCTCGAGTGCTTCCTCCTATCCTAGTCCATTGTTCGTGTAATTGCCATCTATACACACAACACAGTCACAAATTAGTAAGGATAGATAAGTCATAATGCAGTTGATACCTTGCCTCAATATAAGTGCACAGATACTGGGTTGGAGGTTTTTAACTGATAACTACCCAAGGTGTAGGGGTGAGATAGGTGATCAAATGGAAAAATTTGTGACAGGGCCCCCACGACTAAAAGTGAACCTCTAGTAGCGATAAGGTGGAAAAACTGAAGGAACAATGAAGATGAGGGAAATAACAATGGTGAAGCCAATAAGATGGATGTCATGGATGGGGATGAAACAAGAAATGGTTGATTGCAAAGAATGTTTAAGAAAAAGAACTTAACAATTGCATCAAAAAGGAATGCCAGTGGGTCCTCCCCAAAGCAGGCTCATGCCTTTTATGCCTTGACAGACTCACAAAACAAAGAGTCTGTAGGCTCTTGGAATGACATATGGAAACAAAGGTTAAGAACGTACCCACAAGAGTTTACCGAAGACTACCAATGCATCAACCAAGACATAGATTATTCATAAAACTAGCAATGAGGTGGAATATGGAAAGAAAATGGAAGGGGAGGAGGAAATGGAATGGAATCCCAAGAGCAAGGTTGTGTAAAGTCCCTTGTGTATTATGTGGTTAAGGTGATTGAATAAAATTCATCCCAAGTTTGGACTCACCAACCACATCTAGTGACCTCGCATCAACACATTTGACCAACCCATCCTTATGAAGCAACAAGAATGCATTCAACGAGTCACCACCATTCCAAGGAGAGAAAGATAGGGAAGCAGGAAGCGAGAAAGGGCCTTAGTTAGAGGGAACCTTTAGGCATGGGTAACATGTCTTTCTAGTGCCATAACTAGTGTTTGTAGCCCATGTTTCTTTATTATGTCTAAGGGGTGTGCTTTGAATTCCCACTACTAGTTTTTTTTTACGTGAGAACCACACCATGCAAAGACTTATTTAGATTCATTCAACTTCCCGATATTTGGTCAAAAGCAGAATGGCAAAAAACCCATGAAAAGCATCCAAGTACTTAAGAGAACAACCAGCACAAGTGCATTGAATCCCCTTGAAGTCACATCCTTTTCAACCATTGAATCCTTCTTTGGTTTGAAAAATACCAAGTCACCAATTCATTAATAAGTTTATTTAGAAAAAGGGATAGTACAGTTCCAAAGCCAAGGGAGATCATAGCGTTGAATGGATGAATGGATGATGTGGACTCATTGCTTGTTTTATAAAAAAAAAAACCATATCTTAGTATCAACATTGGAAATCAAAGGTAAAAACCAAACATTAACAATCAACATTATTATAGTCCAACCCACCATCATGAGCACTTATTATATGACGAATGAAAGTAAATCAAACAAAGAAATAGTAAGAATGTGAATGATGGGGTAAAACAAAAAGAAGTAAAATTAAAAAGATGCGTAAAATAAAAATACAAAAAGAGCTGAGGGCTTAGAATGGTTAGCATTGGTGGCCATCTCTCCCATGACTGAGTTGGAGAGAGGAGATCCGAAATAGTGAATAGGGTTGTCCACCAACAGAGGTAGTATGGATACTGGCTGTTCTAGGCTCATGGAAAGTTTTGGTTTGTTGGATGTTAACCAATAATTTCTTATTTGGGCTCTCAGGTTTGTAAATCATCATGGCTCCTGAAGGAAAAGTTGCATGAATAATATAAGGTCCTTCCCATAACGTTTGAAATTTAGTGCATTGTGGTACAGGTGTGGGGTTCCAATAAAGAACCTTAACTCTCGGTTGGTACTTAACTTTTCTAATTTTCAGATCATGACGTCATTTTTTAAAAGCCTTATGCAATTCATTAGATGATAGGGCAACTAATCGGTTCTCATCTAGTAGGTTAAGGTTCATTAATCATTTTTTTTGTGCTAGATTAAGGTCAAGGTTGAGATCACACGCCGTAGATAGTGTACGGAGTTTTGCTTGAATAGGAAGCATTGGGAGTTTTCTATACACTAACTCATAGGGAGAGTAGCCTATAGGGAGTTTCCATGTGGAGCGATATGCCCAAAGAGCATCGTTCAATTTGGTGCCCTAGCCGTGCCTATATTTGCTAATGGTTCTTGTCAATATTTTTGTAATCTCTCTATTGGTTATTTCGGCTTGACCATTCACTTGAGGATGGTATGGTGTAGTTAGTTTGTGTTAAACTCTTAAGTGTTGCATCAACTTTTGAAATGTTGCACCTGTAAAATGTGTGCCATTGTTAGAAATAAGTGCAAGAGGCATGCCAAACCTGTTAACGATTTGTTGTTGAACAAATCATGTAGTGGTAGATGATGTATAATCCGTAACAACAGCTACTTCTGCCCATTTTGTGAAATAGTTAATGGCAATAAAAATGTAAGCTTTTCCATTGGACATTGTTGCAATAGGCCTCATAAAATCAATTTCCCATATGTTGAAGGGTTCTAAAGGTTAAATCCATTGTTGTGGCCCTCCATCCTAGCAGTCATTCCCCCATCACGTTGGCAGCACTTACAAGATTGGATGAAATGATGAGCATCCTAGAACAATGTAGGCCAATAATATCTTGCAAGCAAGATTTTAATGGCTGTTCGTCTCCTAGCATAATGACCCCCACAAGGGCCCTCATGAGCATCTTGGAGAACTCGTAATTGATCTACATCAGGAACACACCATTGGACCAAGCCATTAGGACATACCTTATAAAGGTGTTTATTGATTTCCATGAAATATTTGGCTCAGTGAAGAAATTGCTATTTCTTTTTAGCTTCCAACTCTTATGGTGTTTCTTGTGTAAGGAGATAGGTAAGAATGCTACTATACCAATTTATTTTTGTGGTTATTTGATTATTTACTACACCTGCAAAGAGGTATTCATCAGGAAAACGATCAGAAAGCGGATATTCATCATCTTTTTTGTCCCATCTTAATTGAGATAAATGATCAGCAACAACGTTCTTGGTGCCTTTACGATCTATCATTGTAAGATCAAACTCTTGTAGGATTATGAGCCATCGTATGATGTGAGGGCTCACCATTGGTTTATTCAGCATGAACCACATTGCATTATGGTCTGTGTGTACAAATACCTTATAGCCCAATACATAGTGCTTGAACTTATCTAGTGCAAACACCATAATCATTAATTCCTTTTCCATTGTGGTGTAGTTGAGTTGTCCACCAGCAATACTTTGACTTGCATAGTGAATGTAATAGGGTTGTTTCTAGTCATCTAACTATGTAAGTACGGCTCCTAAAGAAAATTTGGATGCGTCAGTCATTATATGGAATGGTCTGGACCAGTCAAGAGCTTGTAGAATAGGTGTTTCTACAAGTTTCTGTCTCAAAGTTTGAAAAGCTAACTCACATTCTTTGGTCCATTCGAAAGGTACGTCCTTTTTTGTTAGTTCAACCAATGGTTTTGCAACCCTTGATAAGTTCTCTATGAATCTCCTATAATAGCCAGTGTGTCCAAGGAATGATTGGATGTCCTTTATAGTTTCAGGTTGGCACGTGATTCCTTGGATGACTTTAATCTTTTCAGGGTCTACCTCTATCCTTGTTTGTGAAATCTTATGCCCTAATACTATGCCTTCTTGGACCATTAAATGGCTTTTTTGCCAGTTGAGCCTTAAATTAGTTTCAACACATCGCTTTAGTACTTTCTCTAATCGGTCCAAGGCTTGATCAAAGTTTGGTCCGTAGGTGGAGAAGTCATCCATGAAGACTTCCACACCATTTTCTATTTGTTGCTGAAATATACTTATAACCAAACGTTGAAATGTTGCAGGAGCATTGCACAAGCCAAACAACATTTTTTTGTATGAAAATATTCCCGAAGGACTTGTGAACGTGATCTTGGCTTGGTATTCTGGTGCTATTTGGATTTGATTGTATCCACTGTATAAATCCAAAAAACTATAGTAGTGATGCCTTGCAATGGTGTCTAAGACCTGGTTGACGAATGGCAACGGAAAGTGGTCTTTGAATGTTGCCATGTTTAGTATCCTAAAGTCTATACACATCCTCCATTTACCTCCCTTTTTGGGCACAATAACTAATGGACTAACCCATTCACTATCAGCAATGGGGTAGATGAACCTAGCTTTTAGAAGTTGTTCAATTTCATCTTTAACCACTTGCTTCAGCTTTGGGTTTAATTGCCTTTGCGATTGTCATTGAGGCTTCATGGAGGGGTTAGTGTAAATCCTATGTTAGCATATCCTAGGGTCTATTTTGGTTAATTCGGGATATGACCAAGCGAAGGCTTTCAACCATTTGTTTACCATTTTCATCAGTCTCTCTTTTTGTTGAGAAGCAAGCCTAGCATTAATAATCATCAATTTTCCATTTTTGAGAAATTTGTACTCCATACCAGTGGGCATCGGTTTTAACTCCAAGGGCTCTTGCTTAAAGTTGTCAGGGATTTCCAACTTCCCCTAGTTGATATCTTCAATGTCGAGACTTGGAAGTTGGCGATGGACTTTCTCTAATGTGTCTGTGCTATCAATGTAAGCACAAGTCAAACCCTTAGTTGGTTCCATGCATATAGTTGATTTGCTCTCTTGGTTAGCTATCAGCCACTGGGTGCCTTCCTGTCTTGTGGCTGTTGCATATAGGCATCTTTGTATGTTAGTTACTTATGCACATTGGTTGCATGCAAGCAATGTTAAATGTTGTACAAACTAGGAATTTTGCACGCAACTACACCCTGTGTCACTATATGTGATGCACATAACTTTCTTCTTCTCGATCTTTCCAAACGTATTTTCCTTTGATATCTCTAGGGAAAGATCATGTATTCCTAGACATGCATCAATTGTGCTTAGCCATGCTCTTCCCATTATGATTCGGAAGTCCCCCTTACAGTTGTTGACTTGAATTACTAGAAAGTTGGCTAGATACCACCATCCACAAATAATGGTAACAATGTCCTCCACTAGTCTTAATGGGATAGTGATGGACTGGTCGGCTAGCTCTAAATGAATGTTACTCTTTTTTAGTGGAGGCAGGTTCTAGGCTTTGTACATTTCTTGAGAGATTAAGTTGATACCAAAAACTGAATCCAAAAGAGCCTTGCAAGGTTCTTCCCAATGATTTGTAAATATATAAGAGGACTCCCAGGATCGGAGAATTTCCTAAGTAGATGGCCAAATCCAATCAGTAATGGCATGCATCAACATGATCGTGTGCGTTGAATGTGGCCTTTGGTTTAAAGGGAGTTTCAAAGTTTTGTATGATGGCGAGGCCTTTGGAGAGTTAATTGCTTGTGACTGTAAGGACTTGGTTGGATTGTTGGTCCTAAAGAAAGGTCTCTTCTTTGTGCGATTATCTAAACCAATAGTAGGATGAGGATTAATAGCCCTTGTAGCATTACATTGCTGCAGCTGGGTAGGGAGCTCATCTTGCATGGTTGGAGTAGGTGGTAATGGAGTTAAGGGTGGAAGATATGTAGCTGGATGAGAAGGATAGTATGTTTGTGGAATATATCACCTAGAAGAAGGAGTTCTGTAATACTCATGGTTTTGGTAGTAAGGTTGGGGAGCAACGTGACTAGGAGAGTCACGTGGAGAGATTGGCTGCTGCATGTAGTATCCATATGGGTCAGGTTGATGGTAAGGGTACTGTTGACGTCGTGGTGGCATTTCCCATGATTATGGGTGCTACCACTATTGATATTACTCATTTGATTATGGTGGAGTTTTACTTGGAGAATACATCAAGGGTTGGTGGAATTGCCTTGGGTTACCTTGGGGATAAGGTAACCTTCGGGGTGTTTGCCTTTTTTTTAATCGTGGATTGAGTGCATACATCCCAAACTCCTGAAAATGTGAGATTATAGGGCAACATCCATTAGGATGGTCATATTTGCATATCTCATATCCACTGTCATTGTCTGTATCTGAATCCACAACCTCTTTGATGATGGCAACTTTGCCCTTACCTTTGTTACATGCATATTCAACTTCTCTCTTTTTTCTCCTTTCTCGATCACTACCTTCCTCTCTAAACTCCTCTACTATTTTGAGAACTATTTGAAATCTATTATCTAGGGAGTTCCACATTTGGTCCAGCTTTTCCGATACTTTCGAAGCAAGTTTTTTAATGGGCAAGGTTTTTCTATTCACCATCTCTTCAAGTGGTGACTCTTCTTCATCCTCACAAAATCTAATTCCCTTCTTTTGGAGGGAAGGATCTCTACTATATTCTTCCACACTTTCTCTTTTTCTTAACTCACCTTCTTCTTTAGCAACTTGCTCCAAAAATCTTTGTACTTGATGGGCCCGAAGCTCAGATAGCCTTCTTTGGGCATAAGTCCCAAGGGTACTTTGCATTTTGTGCCTAAGCCCATCTACGAGATGACGTAGTTGTTCCCTTTACGAGTAACCATGGCTTGGGCAACGATGTAATAGTGCATAATATCGGCCCATGGTAGCATCTAAGGGTTCATGTCCTCGTTTCCATCCTTGGATTTGCTTTCGTAGGTTGGACACTTGGGAGTACATTTGATACTTATCATTGAACAGTTCTAACATGGTACTCCATCAGCTAATAGATTCTGGTTCTAAGGACTGGTACCAGCTTTCTACTTCCTTGATCAGTGTCCATGGAAATAACTTGAGTTTTTTCAACTTTTTATCTATGTTTTGCAAGGCACATGCATCGTGAAATGCTTGCAAATGTTTTGAGGATCAGCATTGTATCCCCCTTCAAATTGTGGGATATTGTTTATGTCCAATCTTTCAATCCTACTATCTTTTTGGTGCCTTGTTGGGATTCTGACAACCTCAGTTATATTTAGCATACTTTGGGTAGTGAGTAGAGGTTCATCGTGATCGTACTGTCTATGGCGTCTATGATGCCTATGTTGTCCTTTCATGATGAGTTTCTCTAGAATTCCCTTGTCCCCTTTCTTGGTTGCTTTGTCTATGATTCCTATTTCACTTACCATTATCCTCAGGGTATTTTTCCTTGCGACTGCATCCAGATCCTGAAGGAGAAGGTGAAGGAGATGATGAAGGTGAAGAAGAAGAAGGAATGTCCATCTTTGTCATGTGTTCATGTTCCTTTTTCAAACCCTTTATGTCTATCAGTACCAGAATTTGGGTTATGGATAGTTGAGTGAAGATTCTAATACACAACCCCTTGACTGAAGTCAACGGGAGGAACATCATTATGTGGAAGACCTCCTGAGGTAGGTTCACCACCCTCATTTTCACTTATGACATGTGGGACATTTTGAGACAACTTCCCTTTCATGGATTCATGACATCTCTCCTGTTGTAGATCCCTTTGACGTTGTGCCTCCATGGGTCGATACTCTCTCAAGTCATGATCATGCACAATGTACTCTGCCTGTAAGTGCTGCATATTAATTCGTGTTAGATCACAAAGGAGCATGCTTGGGACAGAGCGATCGGGAGGTAATCTATGTTACCTTCTAAATCACGGCAACACAGTTGTTCATCCTGGTGGAGGATAAAGGTAAATTTTGGTATATACTTATTGGGATGAATGTTTATTACACGAAACTATTGAGGGATTGGTAGATTATCATGTGTACTACTCCTTCAATTGTTCCCTATATTGGACCTAGGTGGTAAAACACTCTTGTAATAAGAAGAAGACATAATTGTCTATTTAGTGTGTAATACTTTTTGTTTCACTAATTGTAAGATAACCAACCCTAAGGGTTCATTCCAACGATGTGAAGATTTCCTAAGTTCTAGCTAGTGCAGAACCAACAAAGTCCATGGCAATGGTGCCAATGATGAGCGATGAGGTATCCCTATGCTCAACCATACGAATACGAGCATACATGCACGATCTGGTCGAATTCCAATGACTAAGTGCTTATGTGCCTTTACAGAACCTGGACGGGTTAGTTAATCATTGTCTTCCTAAGCTTACTCAAATAGCACGACTGTATGGTTAAGTAGACTTGAGGTATATGATTTTTATATATTTTTATGTTTTATGTCCTGGTGCTACAAAGGGAGAAGTGAACTAATTCAGTAACTAATTTAATTTAACTAATCGACTATGCTCTAACTAGCCCTAACACCAGCATCCGTTCCCACTTGTCGTACACATCCTGAACTAGTGCAACACTACTGGGATTACCAAATGCTAATCATTGTTGGATTACCAAGTGTTCCATGCATGCTCGAAGTGATCGTATTGAGCATGCTTACTTGGGGAAGTTAACAAGGTGAGAGAGAGAACATTAATTAACTAAGGAAAGCATTAAATAACTGTAAATAACATTAAATAAGTGATTCTGAATACTGCAACGTTTATCACAAAGTTCATTTTTATTTTCGGCCACAAGGTGTGCTTAGGTACACAATGCTCAAATAAAGATGCGTTCGCTTTATGACTCCTACTGTGAGCACTCAGAAATAATTCTAACTCTGAGAAGGGAAAAACGCAAGAGCTTGGGTAAGGGACTAAGACTAATTAACCAACTATTGCCAAACCAAGTGTGCCCACCTCTTAATTATAGACGAAAAGATAAGCTCCGATATCGGATGTGCGATATCGCTTGGAAGGCTTCGATATCGCATACCCGATATCGCGGATGCGATATTGCGACCCCAATATCATGACTCATCAAGTAGGGAATAGCATAGGCATCATGGACGCCATAGACAACATGAGCACAATGAACCCCTACTTGCCACCCAAAGTAGGTTAGATATAATAGAGGCCATTAGGATCCCAACAAAGCACCATAAAGACAATAGGGTCAAAAGACTAGACATGAATAACATCCCACGATATGAAGGAGGATACAATGCTAATCCTCAAAACCATTTACAAGCATTCCAGGATGCATGTGCCTTGTAGAATATAGAAAATGAGTGGAAAAAACTAAAGTTGTTTCCACAGACACTGATCAAGGAAGCGGAAAGCTAGTACTGGTCCTTAGAAATGGAATCCATTCGTCAATGGAGTACCATGTTGGAGCTATTCAACGATAAGTATGAGACATACTCCCAAGTGTCCAACATGTGTAAGAAAATCCAAGGATGGAAACAAAAAGGACATGAACCCTTAGATGCTGCCATGGGCCAATATTATTCATTGTTACATCGTTGCCCTAGCCATGGCTACTCACAAAAGGAACAACTACGTCATCTTGTAGATGGGTTTAGGTATGAAATGCAAAGAACCCTTGGGAATTATGCCCAAGAAAGGCTATTCGAGCTTAGAGCCCATCAAATACAAAGATTGTTGGAGCAAGTTGCCAAGGAGGAAGGTGAGTTGAGAAAAAGAGAAAGTACAGAGGAATACAATAGAGATCCTTCCCTCCGAAAGAAGGAAACTAGATTTTGTGAAGATGAAGAAGAGTCATCACTTGAAGAGATGGTGAATAGAAAGACTTTGCCTATTCAAAGATTTATGTTAGAAGTATCGGCAAAGTTGGATCAAATGTGGAATCTCCTAGATGACAAATTTCAAGCCATCTTAAAAATAGTAGATAAGTCTAGAGAACAAAGTAGTGACCAAGAGAGAAGGAAAAAGAAAGAAGCTGAGCATGCATGTAATAAGGGTAAGGGCAAGGTTGCCGTCATTGAAGAGGTTGTGGATTCAAACATAGACGATGATGGTAGATGTGAGATTTTCCAATATGACCATCCTAAGGGATGTTACCCAGTGGTGTCACATCTGCAAGAGTTTGGGGTGTACGCACTAAACCCATGATGAAATAGTTGGCAAACACCTAGAAGGTTACCTTATTCTCAAGGTAACCCAAGGCAATTCCACCAACCATTGACATATTATCCAAGTAGGGCTCCATCGCAATCGAATGAATAGTATCAACGATGGCAACACCCACAATCATGGGGAATGCCACCACCATGTCAACAGTACCCTTACCAACAACCTAATCCATATGAGTATTATGTTCAACAACCGATCTCTCAACGTGACTCTACTAGTCACGTTCCTCTTTAGCCTCACTACCAGACCCCTGAGTACTATAGAACTTCTTCTTCTCGGGGTGATGCTCCACATACATACTATCCTTCTCATCTGTCTACATCTCTTCCACCCTTGGCTCCATTACCACCTGCTCCAACTATTCAGGGTGAGCTTCCTACCCAGTTGTAGCAACGTAACGCTACAAGGGTTGTCAATGTTCAACCGATTGCTGGTTCGAACAACTGATCAAATAAGAGATCTTTCTTTAGAACCAACAGTCCAACCAAGCCCTTACAACCGCAAGCGACTAATTATCAAAATGCCTTATCATCATTTAAATTTTTAGAGCTTTCTTTGAACCAAAAATCACACTCAATGCAAACTGTTATGTTAACCCATGCCATCACTAATTGGATTAAAGCTTGTCATCTTCCTAGGAAATTATTTGATCTTGGAAGTCCTTTTATTCATTTGCAAATCATTGGAAATGAGCCTTGCAAATGTCTTTTGGATTCAGGTTTTGGTGTTAATTTAATCTCTTAGGAAATGTATAAAGCCTAGAACCTATCTCCGTTAAAGAAAAGTAACATTCGTTTAGAGTTGGTCAACCAATCCATCACTGTTCCATTGGTACTAGTGGAGAACATTGTCACTATGGTTTGTGGATGGTTGTATCCAACCGATTTCCTAGTTATCTAAGTCAACAACTATAAGGGGGAATTTCCAATCATAATGGGAAGAGCATGGCTAAGTACGATTGATGTGTGCCTAGGTATACGTGATCTTTCCCTCAAGATATCAAAAGAAAATGCATTTGGGAAGATCGAGAAGAAGAAAGTTCCATGCATCGCATACAATGACACAGGGTGCAGCTGCAAGCAGAAATCGTGGTTTGTACAATGCTTAACATTGCCTACATGCAACTAGTGTGCACAAGTATCTAACATACAAAGATGCCTGTATGCAGTAGCCATAAGATAGGAAGGCACCCAATGGCTGATAGCTGACTAAGAAAGCAATTCAACTTTATGCATGGAACCCACTGAGAGCTTGACTTGTGCCTATATCGATAGCATAGATGCATTAGAGTAAGTTCATCACCAACTTCCAAGTAATGACACTGAAAATATCAACTAGGAAAAGTTGGAAATCCTTGACGAGTTTAAGCGAGAGCCACTTGAATTAAAATCATTTCCCATCGGTATGGAGTATGCATTTCTTAAGAATCGAAAACTGGTAATCATTAATGCTAAGCTTTCTCCTCAACAAAAAGAAAAACTGCTGAAGATGATAAACAAATAGTCAAAAGCCTTTGCTTGGTCATATCCCGAATTAATCGGAATAGATCCTAGGATATGCCAACATAGAATCTACACTGACCCCTCTATGAAGCCTTGATGACAATGACAATGACGACTGAATCGAAAGCTTAAGCAAGTAGTTAAAGAAGAAATTGAATAACTTCTAAAGGTTGGGTTCATCTACCCCATTGCTGACAGTGAATGGGTTAGTCCATTAGTCATTGTGCCTAAAAAAGAAGGTAAATGGAAGGTGTGTATAGACTTTAGGCTACTGAACATGGCAACATTTAAAGACCATTTTCCATTGCCATTTGTTGATCAAGTCTTAGATACCATTGCAAGGCATTGCTATTATAGTTTTTTGGATGGTTACAATGGGTACAATCAAATCCAAGTAACACCAAAACACCAATCCAAAATCACATTCACAAGTCCATGGGGGACATTTGCATATAGGAAAATGTTGTTTGGCTTGTGCAATGCTCCAACAACATTTCAATGTTTGGTTCTTAGTATATTTTAGTGGCAAATAAGAAATGGTGTGGAGGTCTTTATGGAAAATTTCTCCACCTATGTAGCAGACTTTGAACAAGCATTGGACTGATTAGAGCAAGTACTAAAATGATGTGTTGAAACCAACCTAAGGCTTAATTGGTAGAAAAACCATTTAATGGTTCAAGAGGGAATTGTATTAGGGCATAAAATTTCACAAATGGGGATGGAGGTAGATCCTAAAAAAATTAAATTCATCCAAGCAATCACTTGTCAACCTGAAACTATAAAAGATGTCTGATCATTCCTTGGACATACTGGGTATTATAGACGCTTCATCAAGAACTTTTTGAAGATTGCAAAATTGCTGGTAAAATTAACGAAGAAGGACATACCCTTTGAATAGACCAAGGAATGTGTGCTAGCCTTCCAAACCTTGAAGTAGAAGCTTGTAGAAACACCCATTCTACAAGCTCTTGACTGGTCTAGATCATTCCATATAATGATCAATGCATCCAATTTTTCTTTAGGAGCCATACTTACACAGTTAGATGACAAAAAATGTCCCTATTACATTCACTGTGAAATTTGAAGTATTTCTAGTGCACAACTCAACTATACCACAATAGAAAAAGAGTTAATGGCCATTGTGTTTGCACTAGAGAAATTTAGGCACTATGTATTAGGCTATAAGGTATTTGTACACATAGATCATAGTGCAACACAGTTCCTCATAAATAAACCAACAATGAGCCCTTGCATCATACGATGGCTTGTGATCTTGCAAGAGTTCGATCTCACGATAGTAGATCGTAAGGGCACTGAGAATGTTGTTGCTAATCATTTATCTCGGTTGTGATGGAATAACAAAGAGGACAAATACCTAATTTCTGATTGCTTCCCTGATGAAAACCTCTTTGCATGTGTAATAAACAATTAATCACCTACAGATACAAATTGGTACAATAGCATTCTTACTTATCTTCTCACACAAGAAACACCACAAGGGCTGGACGTTAAAAAGAAACAACAATTTCTCCATCAAGTCAAACATTTCGTGGAAATCAACGGACACCTTTAAAAGGTATGTTTTGATGACTTGGTTCGATGGTGTGTTCCCAATGTAGATCAATTATGAGTTCTCTAAGATTCTCATGAGGGCCCTTGTGGGGGCCATTATGCCAGGAGATGAACAACCATTAAAATCTTTCTTACAGGATATTATTGGCCTACATTATTTCGGGATGCCCATCATTTTTGTCTAATCTTATGAATGCTGCCAACATGATGGGGGAATGATTGCTAGAATGGAGGATCCACAATAGTGGATTCAACCCTTAGAACCCTTCAACATATGGGGTATTGATTTTATGGGGCCTATTACATCGATGTTCAATGAAAAAGCATACATTATTGTTGCTATTGAGTATTTCACAAAATGGGTAGAAGCAGTCACCGTTACTGATTGTACATCATCTACCATGGCACGATTTGTTCAACAACAAATTGTAAATAGGTTTGGTGTGTCTTGTACACTTATTTTTGATAATGGTACACATCTTATAGGTGCAACTTTTTGAAAGTTGATGCAACGCTTAGGAGTTGAACATAAACTGACTACACCATATCATCCTGAAGCGAATGGTCAAGCCAAAGTTACTAATAGGGAAATGACAAAATTTTTGACATGAACCATTAGAAAATATAGGCAAGCTTAGAGCACTAAACTGAATGATGCTCTTTGGCCTATCACTCCACATGGAAACTCCCTATAGGCTACTCTCCCTATGAGTTAGTGTATGATAAACTTTCAACACTTCTTGTCCAAGCTAAGCTATGTACACTATCTTCAGCATGTGACCTTAACCTTGACCTTAGTGTAGCATAGAAAGAAAAATTAATGAACCTTAACTTACTAGAGGAAAATCGATTAGTTGCCCTGTCATCCAACGAACTTCACAAGGCCTTCAACAAACAACATCATGTCCTGAAAATTAGCAAAGTCACATACTAACTAGGAGATAGGGTTCTTTATTAGAATCTCACACATGTGTCACAATGAACTAAATTTTAAATGATGTGGGAAGGACTTTATATCATTCATGAAACTTTTCCTTCAAGGGTCTTGATGATCTATAAACTTGAAAGTTCGGATAAGAAATTAATAGTCAACATCTAGCAAAGAAAACCTTTCCATGAGCTCAGAACGACCAATACTAACACTACCTCTATTGATAGACACCCCTGCTTATTATTTCAGGTTTCCTCCTTCCAACATAGTCATGGGGAAGATGGCCACTAATGTTAATTATTCTAAGCCCTCAGTTTCTTTTGTCTTTTTTGTTTTACTTATTTTTATCTTACACCATCGTTAACATTTTTACTATTTCTTTCTTTATTACATTTTGTTTGATTTATTCTCACTTGTCATATAATAAGTGCTCATGATGGTGGGTTGGACAATAATGGTGTTGATTACTAATGTTTGGTTTTTACCTTTGACTTTTAATGTTGATATTAAGATATGGTTTCTTTTGATAAAATAGGTAATGAGTCCACATCATCCATTCAACTCTATGGTCTCCCTTTTTTCTTGAAAATGTATTATCCCTTTTTCTAAGCAAGCTTATTAATGAAATTGTGGCTTAGTATTCTTCAAACCAAGGAAAGATTCAAATGAATTGAAAAGGGTGTGACTTCAAGGGGATTCAATGCATTTGTGCTGACCATTCTCTTGGGTACTTGAATACTCTTCATAAGTTTTCCACCATTCCACTATTGACTAATATTAGGAAGTTGAACAAATCAAATAAGTCTTTGCATGGTGTGGTTCCTGCTCAAAAAAAAAAAAAAAAAAAAAAAACTGGTGGGAATTCAAAGCACACCCCTTAGACATAATAAAGGAACATGGGCAACAAGCACTAGTTATGGCACTGGAAAGACATGTTACCCATGCTTGAAGGTTCTCTCTAACTAAGGCCCTTTCTCACTTCATGCTTCTCTATTCTTCTCTTGATAGAATGGTGGTTGCTCTGTGGAAGCATTCTTGCTGCTCCAAGAGGATGGGTTGGTCAAGTGTATTGATGCAAGGTCACTGGATGTGGTTAGTTTTAATCTAGATTTGGGCTGAATTTTATTAAGTCACCATAACCACATAATACACAAGGAACTTTACACAACCTTGATTTTGGGATTCCATTCTATTCTCTCTTCTCTTTCTGTATTACTTTCCGTATTCTACCTCATTGCTAGTTTTATGATTAATCTATGTCATGGTTGATGCATTGTTATTCTTTGGTAAATTATTATGGGTAAATTCTTAACTATTGTCTCCATATGTCATTCCTAGAGCCTACGGACTCTTTGGTTTGTGGGTTTTTAAAGGGCATGAACCTTCTTTGGGGAGGACCCACTGGCATTCCTTTTTAATGCAATTGTTAAGTTATTTTTCCTTACACATTTTTCGCAATCAACTATTTCATGTTTCAATCCACCCATGACATCCATTTTCTATTTATTGGCTTCATCATTGTTATTCCTCTTACCTTTCTTTGTCTTTCATTTTCCATCCTATCGCTATTGGAGGTTTGCTCTTTGTCATGGGGGCCTGTTGCAAATTTTTCCATTCCATTACTTATCTCACCCCTACACCTTGGGTAGCTATCACTCACAAACCTCTAACCTAGTATCTACCATACTCACAACCTAGCCAATGTGCTTCATATCAAGGCAAGGTATCAACTACATTATATCTTATCTATCCTTGCTAATTTGTGACTGTGTTGTGTGTGTAGATGGCGATCACATGAATAATGGACTGGGATAGGATGGAGCACTTAAGATGGACTGGAGCAAGAGCATTTACGCAAGGAACAAGCTTGGCCATGTGGCCATGGATGAACAATGGTGTGCACATTTTTGACATCGGTAGCAATGCGCCCCATTTTCTTTTCTCTCTCTCTCTCTCTCAAGCTGTCAAATGAGGGTCTGGATGTTATCTATGTATAGTGTTTACCATAATGGTTATGAACACCAATGCTATAATACGTTTGTTGATATGTTTATTGGGCACTTTGAGTCTGTCATTCTAGGTCACTGTTAGTTGTCATACAATCAATAATCCCATACCTTCCCAATATTTGGTAAGGAACTTAAGGATGAGTTTTCATTCACTCGTGGGGGTATGATGAGTTTCGATATTAGACCCTCGATATCGGGCCCTCGATATTGGAGATGCTGAAGAGATATCGGACATGCGATGTTGGAACCTATCTCATTGGCTATAAATAAGAGACAGAGGCACTTGGTTTGGCATTAGTTTTTCTAGTTCTTAGCCAAATTCTTATAGTTTTTCTATTCCAGAGTTAGAATTATTTTTGAGTGCCTACAGTAGGAGTCATAGAGTGAACAGATCTTTATTTGAGCATTGTGTACTTGAGCACACCTTGTGACAAAAAATAAAGATGAACTTTATGATAAACCTTGCAACACTCACAATAGCTTAATTATTACATTTCATGTTATTTACTATTATTTGATGCTTTCTATGGTTACTTAATGTTATTTCATTGAAGTATTAATTATCAATTATCAATGAATTAGCACACTCAGCATGACCACTTCAAGCATACTTGGAACACTTGATAACCTAGTAACGACTAGCGTTTGGTAATCCCAATAGTGTTACACTAGTTCAAGATGTGTCTGAAGAGTGGGAATAGATGCTGGTGTTAGGATTCGATTCACATGAGAGTTATAAAAATCCATTAGTTAATTAAATATTTTCATTGCACACACTTAGGAGACTAAGATAGAAAATATAAAAAACATAAAAATCATATACCTCGAGTTTACTTAACCATACAATTGTGCCTTACAAGTAAGCTTGGGAAGACAATGACTACATAACTCATCCTTGTTCTGCATAGGTGCATAAGCACTTAGTCCTTGGAGTTCAATCGAATCACGCGTGAACGCTCGTATTCGTATGGTTAGGCATAGGGGTACAAATATACTCTTTGTAAAAGTGAATAGTCATTTTCTTATGTTATTTTTTGAATGTCCTATTGCTCAACATACTTAGAAATGGATATCTAGAATTTGTAACAACTATCAACCAAACATCAATGAAATCATTCTTAATGATTAATATATTTTGTCTACTTCTTTTCTTTGTGTTTGAAAATGTTTTTGACTACTTGTTTTCTACTCTATTTGGAAGCTTCGATATGTAATTATTTTTTAGCATCAAGAGCATAATTAGACCTCTCTTCAGGAGTTAAATACCAAATTGTCAAAGATGTTGCTTTTAAGCTACAACTTTAAGCAAAAAAGCTTCTAGTGAAAGCTAAACAATTGATCTATTTTCTATAATATTATTTTTTTGTTTTGGTGGTTCAAAGATGAGAAAATTTTAGATTTTATTGCTAGTTTTTTCATTATTTTTTATTCATTATTTATTCTGGAGGTTCAAAGAATAGGTACCTAGTTTCTCTGTGAAGAGAATAGCAGAGTCATCTCATCATCTAGCATGGTCATTGAGATCTCATTTAGATGGCTCATGCACAGCCTATACATTGAAGATTCTTCATCATCTCTGGAGGCTTTTTGTTATTGCAGTTGTTGTTCTCTAAGTTTCTTCAAATGTTCTATAGCTACCAACATCTTTGGTATCATTTTTGATGCTATAGTTGGTGGTGGTGGTGGTTGTTGCTCCTCTTGAAGCTTAGCAGGTGCTTTTTTTTCCATCATTTCTTTCCATGATATAGTAGGAGCTTTGCAAACCACATCATTAAAGTAGTGGGCTATCCCCCCTCTTTTACAAAGTTTTTTAATAAGTCATGAAAAGGGAATTGTTTCTCTATCCTTCTCATTCTCCTTGAAACAATTGTCTATTTAGGGAAGATGAGTTGGGGTAGATTAACTTAGAACCTTCCACCTAGAGCTACACATGCTTCGGTGAAGAAGATAGTTACCTTGCTTGGCCTCATTGTTGGATTGAGGTGATAGGTCATAATCTTAAAGTAGCCTCACTTTGCTTTAGTTAGGGCATTGTACTCCTTACAATCTACTCCATAGCATTTTTGAACCAACTTTTTCTTGGCTTCTAAGTCTAGCTAAGTAGAGATCTTTGTTAGCTTTGCCCTACTGTTGGGTGATTTGAGGGCATCTACTATTACTTCAACTAAATAGAAGATGGTAATGTCTTTAATCTTAACAGTCACATCCTTTGTTAGTTGTTTTAGAAGAGATTAGTTTTCCCAATGTATCATTCTCCACCAATAGAGAGAATGGCCATAGTGGAGATCCTTGTAGTTGCATTCTAACTTCCTTTGATGCAAGATCTAGGAAAGGTTTGAAATTTAGTTCTTATAGGATGGAACTCTAAATTTCTTTGATGCGGACCTTCTCTAGATAGCCTTTTGTGAGTGTGACCTTTGATTGGATCATGATCTTGAAACCTCATCTTGCCTAGATTACCTTGCTTCTATTGTGTGAATCTAGCCAATAAATTTTACCTTGGGCTCCTTGTGCAAGGGCTTGATAGCATGAGTGGCCTTAATTGCTTACTCTTGGGGTTATTATTGCAATTGTTGTTATTGCCCCCTTCCATCACATGCTGATTTCTCCTTGGGTTGTCATGGCCTTCCTACCTATAATCCTTGTTTAGGTGTCATCTATGATCACAAGAACAACCCAAGATTACTCATTTGGATATAATCTTATTTCATTTGGTTACCTTTCTTAATTTGATTAGGTTAAGTCTATTGGTTAGAAGTTGGGATTTTAATGTTAAATTCTTATTTAGTGATCATAGATGTATGATATTATTTTGTTTATGCTTTAATAGAGGTTGAGTGTTGATATTAACTCTTATGATTATTAATTTAATATTATTTTAATATCATATTCATGGGGTGTTATAAAAATTTCTGAAAAATTTTCTGTGAAAATACAGTGTTTGATGCTTCCACGATGTAAAGCATACCTTCAGTAGCTCAAGGATGGAAGAACAAGTAAAAATAGATAAGCAGTTGGCAAGTTATGGCTCTTGGAAGGTTCTAAGTGCTAAAAAATGGCAAAAACTTCTCATACATTTGGAAGAAAATGTGAAAAATGGGCTAAGTGTTGCACATATTTATAGGATTTTTTTGTCACATCGACAGGGATGCATCGATGAGGCTGCATCAACTAGTTTGACTACATTAATAGGAATGCATCGATTGAGTTGTTTGCAATAATTTTTTAACTTAAAATATTGAGGAATTTTGAGCGAGTTGGATGTCAAAACAAAAGCCAAATGAAAACCAAAAAACTAGGAAGCCATGGCAACAACACAATTGAGGGTATGGTTCATGAAATTGAAGTAATTTGATCATGTGAGATGAGTAATTGGAAGATGTTTCCTATGCCAAAGTAGAGTACAACTTGATGATGCAAGCTATCAAGATGATTGAGATGGGAATGAGACCCATGGTTAGGTGATTGAACTTGAAGGAAACCAAAAGATATGCAAGTGGATTCTCCTCACAAAGTAGCCTTATGTTTAATATGCTCTTGCATAACCTCATCACAAAGAGTCTATAGGAAACCTAGATGATAAATGTTTGTTCAATTTAAACATTGTATCCATATGAGGAATTGTCTTAGGATTATGAAAACTATAAAACAAAACTATCAATTGACCATGGCATGAGGTAATGGGGTGAGATAAAATAGAGTGCCAAAATTGTAGAGGAAAAATCCACATCATGGTTGCATGGGATCTTTAGTGAAATGTGTGATTAAGATGATTTAATATTGCTTTGTTCCAAGTCTAGACCAACTTCATTCCAATGACAGTGACCTCACATTAATGTATTCCTCCTCTCCTACCTTCATGAGCCTATGACAACTACAAAGGACAATCATCACTTCAAGAAAAGAAGAAAAGAGAAAAAGGAATTAGTTAGGACCTTAATTAGAGGGGTGCCTTCAGGCATGGGTAACATGTCTTTCCAGCCCCCTAAGCAATGCTTGTAGCCCAAGAGATTTTTAGAGAGGTGTGCTTTGAATTTTTTTTTTTTAAATCAACAACCATACCGTATAGAGACATTTTTTTAATGGTTGATAATAGGAGTGATGATATACTTATGAGGAGCCATAGAACTTATGAAGGAAGTTGAGAAAAGAATACAACAAATCCATTTAAGGTTACACCCTTTTCCATTCCCACTTGGTCCTTTCCTAGTTCATTGGATAATAAGATCATATGTTACTTTTAGATTGATGTGAAACGTTTACATGATGCGAAACTTCATATGAGATAGATGGAATGGATGGATGTTGTGAGCTCATTGCCTAATATCACCAGAAAAAATTGATAGACTATATTAGTACAGAGCATAACTAAAAGACAATGTTGGCCTAAATATTAAATCATTCACTTAATAGCTATGTTTAACAATTTTTAAAATTCACAATAGCAATGGAACAAACTGGAGATTTCAATTAAGACTAAATAAAAATAACAAGAAAAGGAAAATATAAAAAAAATTAGTAAAATATAAATAAAATGAAAAAAATTTAAAGAATGTTACAAAATAAAAAAAAGAAGAAAAACCTTTTCATCCTCATCAAGATGTTATGGTAGATGAATATCTTTCCCCCAACTCGGAGATTTGGAAAATAGAGCAAGCTTGTTCTTAACTTGAGGTGTTAGTGTTGTGGCTAGTTACTTAGAAGTCCATGAATATTTTAATCATCGTATAACATAGGAGATCAATGATAGCTTTTTTATCAGAAATTGGATTGCATTGTGATTAATATACATGAAAATTTGGTATCCAAACACATAGTACCTAAAGTTCTCTAGAGCATACACTACCATCATGAGTTTCTTTTCTATAGTGGTGTAATTAATTTATGCACTCACAATGCTCCTATTTGCACAATGGATATAATATGAACATTTCTTATCATTCATTTATATGACTGCCATCCCCATTGCATAGTTGGATGCATCTATCATGATGTGGAAATGTTTGGGCTAATTAGGAACATGTAGAATTGGTGTTTCTACAAATTTCTAGTTTAAGTGTTGGAATGCCTATTCACATTTCCTAGTCCATTCAAAGGTTTCATCATTGTTGGTAATCTCAACTAGTAGTTTGGTGATTTTAGAGAAGTTTTTAATAAAATGCTAGTAGTAACTAGTATGACCAAGGAATGACCTTACATCTTTGATAGTTTGAGGTTGTTTGGTAACTCCTTAGATAGCCCTTAGTTTTTTGAGGGTTCACCTCAATTTCTTTCCTTGAAATTCTATTCTCCAAAATAATGTCATCTTGGACTATTAAGTGGTTTTTCTACCAGTTGAGTTGTAGGTTTGTCTCCACATACCATTTTAGTATTTTCTTAAGATGATTTAGTGCTTATTCAAAATTAGTGCTATAGGTGGAGAATTCATCCATGAAGACTTTCACACTACTAACAATTTGCTATTAAAAGATAATTAGAACTAGGCATTAAAAGGTTGTAGAAGCATTACATAGGTGATGAGACGTGACATGCACTGTGCCGCGATATTGCGTCTTTCCCTGCGATATCGCGTACGCGATATCGTGGTTCGCCGTCATATCTATAAATAAGAGGCGGCACTCTCCTTATTTCCCAATCCTGGCTAGAAGTAGCGAAGCTCTGGCAGATTGATCACTCCAGAGTTAGAATTTTTCCCATGTGCCCGCAATAGGAGTCCTAGAGTGAACGGCTATTTATTCAAGCAACTTGTAACCTGAACCCAAGTTGTGTACGGAAATAAAGACGAACTTGATTGGATAAACCTTGCAGTACATGGTTTTATTGTTGTTTATTTACTGCTTTCCTAGTGTGCACAAGTACGACTTGATTACGAGCGTCTACGGACGTGTACGGCTAGTCAAGGAATCGGCTGCTTGTCGCAACGCATGAGTACGACTTGATTACGAGCATTGGCTGCTTGGTANACTTTTCCTTAATAGCATAGAAGATAAACCGGAAAATACCAAAAAAATCACATACCTCAGACTTGCTTA